>JAITYZ010002176.1:0-16820 GCA_027744595.1 Paronellides praefectus
GCCACTGTGAAGGAGGTGAGTTTCAAAAAACAAAATATGATGCTTTTACTACCACTTACCACTTGTCTTTGTGAAAATGCATTTAATCGTTTTTATCTGTCTGTATTGCATATGTTACAGACAAGTATAAATAGCAACCTATTAAGTGAACGAATGTTTTTTTGTTTCATAGCTACTTATTGTAGAGGATGGGCGGAAAGTTGGCTCACTGCCGGTCGATTACGAACCCTCTAGCCTAGCTATAAATCCCGTTTCTGGTGACGTTGCTGTTGGTGGTTCCATGGATAACAGAGTAAGGCCAATGAACCGAGCATAATAATCGTATCAAAAAAAGTCAACGGTATGTCTTGTTTATGTTTATATAAGTCGCATGGATCTTTGTACTTCCTTTTTACGTAGACCCACGTGTATGTAGTGACCGGAAATTCTTTCTCTCTGAAAACCACCATGGAGCATCTTGGACAAGTTACAGATGTGAAATTTTCACCCGATGGAAATTATTTGGCTGCTTCTGACGGCCACCGAAAAGTTGTTCTTTATTCCACTGCGACTTATGAGGTTATTGATGGCTTTTACTTTGTATTATGGTTATTATGGCAATTTGTTTTGTTTTGGTAGAACACATTTGTTTTTCAAATTTGTAATATCTTGTTTTTGCAACAGCCTGCACATAACAAAGAATGGGGATTCCACTCTGCACGCGTGAACTGCGTGGGTTGGTCACCGGATTCTAAGCTGGTAGCAAGCGGTAGTTTGGATACGACTGTAATTGTTTGGAGCGTTGAGCAACCACAAAAACATCTTGTCATCAAAAGTAGGTTTCCGTAATTGTACATATTTTTTTTAAATGTATGCACAATTTTTTTTGAGATACTCATACTAATGGTAATTATAATTTCAGATGCCCACCCTCAGAGTCAGATTACCCGTGTCGCATGGTTAAATAACCATTCTATAGTATCTACCGGCCAAGATGCCAATATCAAGATATGGGAAATTTCTGGTTTCCCTCAGTAACACGTTTACTGTCCACTTGTTGTACCTATTATAATTGTTGTTGTATTCTACTAAAATGTAATATGTTATAATATGAATATTGTTTGTCTTGCGAAATTAATCTTATTGCAGAGTAACTTCCATAATAATTACAAATTATATAATAATATCTATTTAAACTGTTATCTACGATAAATCAAAATTAGTCGTTATGCATTTATATACAGAACTGGTAACATACACGATTTTATTTACTGTTCTTATGGTCTCGTTCTTTCTACAAAAGTTGACACTAGCATGACATTGACACTACATAATGTTACATTTTGTATTGAAAGTACTTTAATTGCATCAAACGTGTTCGTAAGGTAGAACTGAAGAAATGATAAGATTTGTATGCAGAAAATATTTTTATCTGATTAGAAACCATACCAAATTTAATTGAGGAAGACATTATTAGTTACGGTGAGTGAATGTCGTAAAAAATGTATAAATTATTTGTATACTTCACATACCATTGTCAAGCCGCAAACAAGACTAGATTTATGAACTGTCGAGTCTGAAGTCTGAACTCGAAATCCGGTGCCTTTAAAGTATTACAAACTACGAAGAATGGAGAGGTCATAAGTTATTTCGCATGTATACATCTAACTTGAGTGTAATCTACTCCTGTAAAATAACTTTAAAATAGTTAGCTAAAAGTTTCTTTCAGAATGCAAAGAAATATACATTAATTGTGCTTAAATTGCTTTATTGTTCAATTGTGTAATGATTTTCATCTTATTATATTGTTGTTGCGTATGGAATTCTTATAAAAATATGCTTGTGTAATAATAAAACCACGTTATTATGCATATACGAAAATATAAACGGTACACAGACTTAATTTTGACATCGAGCCACTTGTCCGATTTTGTTTGTTTGTTGTTTTATTTGGAGGGTTTGGGCTGTAGTTTGTCATTACAAAAAAAAGCTGGCATCGTGGAAAGCATTTAACTACATAATAATGATAATGCCACAAGAAGTAGGCGTGTCATGAACCAGATCCCCCACAATTGACAATCAATCTGCAACATAAAAGGGAAACAAATTAATTGCCTTTTTGGTCAAATGCGTTAATACGTATATCGAAATCGGCTTCTAAACTTCCGTCAAGCTGGGCATACAATGTATGCCATAACAACTCATATTACCACTTGTATTGAAAAGAGAAAAATCCGACTTCATAATTCGTTATCTATCACAAAAATTATAATTTTTTTATTGATAAAATATTCTATCATATCAACTGGCACATGAATGCAACAAAGACACTATCAGTGCCATTAGCGGGGTGTTAGAAAATTCTAGGAAGCCAAGATTTGACACTTTTGCCTTGTCTGGAAACGATTTCTAAATCAGTCAAACAAACACGAAAAACTAATAATTTGTAGCTACCAAAATTTATCAGCTTAAGCTATTTTGAAACATTTGCTTGACAACTGAAAATATATGTCATTGTTGAATGTGAAGTATCGGTTTTATTTAAAAAAAAAAAAAAAAAAATTGCATACAGGGAATTGGATCTTGGCAGTAGAAAAATTCCAAGTAAATGCTCTTGAACAGCTCTGTGTAGTAAAAAATATGGATTTTAAATATAATAAAGTTCCAAGGGCATCTTATATATATTCCAAGATTAAAACTGTTGTTTCGCCAGTATTCCAAGTAGTCGTGGGCAAAATAAGTCAGTCAGTCAGTCATAGGTTTTGCTGCTGAAGAGTTTTGTAACGCAGCCATGATCTTGTATATTATGATTTATGATGTATGGTACTTTTTCATTAACCGTACCTATATGGACAACCTTGATTTTTTGTCTTCGGAGGCATTTATCCTTGCAAGCATTCGTATGCACGTACTTTGTTTTTTTCCGAATTATCCATGTTTTTGTATATGTTTACACATTGAACAAAAAGGTTTAGCGTAAAGGTAAAGCGTAGTTAGTAAAGGTTAAATTAGATCAGATTACCTATGGAAAAATTTACTTTAAAACTATAACTTTGACCGGAACTTTAAACCTAAAAATCAACATAACCAGCTCTAAAACAGTTATTATTAATAGCAAAACAAACAACAGACGGTCTTTTTTTTAAATCGATTTTTATAAACAATTCAAAATGGAAGTTAAGAAAAATACTTCTAAAAATCAGATACTCGTTCCAAAGTGACAGCGCGAACAGACAGAAAGTAGCAGCGCATGCCACTTTTAATATACCATAATACCGAAGTATCGTAAGCTACTCCCAGAAGTCGCAAAAAATCAAAAAAAAATTGTTAAATTTTAATACAAACCTTTTCTTTACTTATAGAAACAAAATATTTTGATTTTTTTAATTTTGAAAAATCTGAAATTAGATAGGGAACTTTCCCATGATCAAAGGAACGTGTATACCAAATTTCAAGACAATCGGATCACTGGGCAAAATCGGCCAAACGGTTTTGAATTATCGGCTGCTTACAAGTAAACAGATCGACAGATACTATGAGGGTAACGCCATGAAGTTCAAATAAACTGAAACTTACAATGCGAGTACACCAATCGATGAATATCGATATCGACCTGATAAATAGCATGAAGTTTAGATGTTGATACGTTCATTACGAATATATTGTTCATAAACCTAAATACCTAGTCACTTTTGTATCAACGGTAATTGAACAAAGGAGCGAGCGCTGTGCGTATACAGAAAGCATTAAATGGTTGCAGCATATTTTCGATTTCACTTTTTGGGCTAGAGTTAAAAACATTTTGTTTGATAAGTGGCCCGAAAAAAATCATGTTTGTAATTTCACTTCACATTTTGCTTTTGTACTTAAAAAAATGCGTTTAAAATTTGCTCGATTTTTCTTTCATCGACCACATTCAACCAAAAGTGGCCATTTTGGGATTTTGACCAATATATTCGTAATTAGCGTACACAAATATTTACTTTAAATATGTTTATAATGTTTTCCAGGTCGGTATCGGTGTAGTCATTGGTATACCTGCATTGTTAATAAGAACGCATTAGTAAATGAATGAATTAGCATTAGTGAACGCGGAATGAATGTAGAGATTGTGATTGGAAGAAAAAAAACGAAATCATAACGAGTGAACATTTACAAAATTTAAGTCTTCGTAATTATTGCGCTTTAGAGTTGTATAATTTGTTCGGTGAAGCAATTCTATCCTATCTACATTTGTGTTGCAATGAAGTTGTCACATTTTGAATTCCAAATCGATTTCAGAAAAACATTCTTCATTGGCGTCATAATAAAAACATAATAATAATGCGTCTATGTGTCAAGGTTTTCTAAAAGCATGCAGACGACATGTTTACGTCCTGATAAACATAGTAAAATCACGCATAATCAGGAATGTATAGCAACTTTGTAACTTTCCCAATTTGCCAACCAGAAAGTTGTAGCATTGTTTGTTAAAAAGTAAAATTCATCGCTGTAAGTGTCCATCGGATGAACTCCATCCTCCATCCGTGATTGTGTATGCACTAGCCATTTTTTCTTAATTTGAATGCATGTGAAGCATTGTAGACTTGCTCGTGGGCATACGAAAGTACATTTAAAAATTTTCAGTGAAAATGTGAAAGGTCGGCCCAATAACAGAAACAAACAATGTTCCACGAGCTACAAGTTGTTTGGAGTCTAAACTTTAGACACTTAACGAAAACGAAGTAGGTATGATACAAAAACAAATCCATGAGGTGCCTGATCACCAAGGAAAGTAGGATTGGTTGGGTGGGATCAATGCCATCACTGGAGCGCGAAAACCGAAGCGGAAATGGAAAGTTACCTAATCAATTTTCTCGCCTTATTTTGTTAGTATTTATGAAGATTGAAATATGATTGCATATATTTATACCAGTTACTTTATATACTATTTATTTACCATAACCACAAACAATCCGTGTTTACTGTAAGCATTTTGAAAGTTAATTTTCCGATAGCTCATATTGAGTGTCTCTTCATAATACGGAGACTTATTAATATAACTATCCTTCAAACTGGAAACCGTGGTTTTTAGTTACTTATAAATATTGTGTGCAACATCCTTAAAATTTATGCCCTGTCCAGCGGAAAAAGTTTATTAAACTTTTATTGAAATCACAAAGGAAAAATTAATCTATTCTATGACGTTAACGATGATTCACAGATAACAAAAGAGCCACGGCATTTTTGAGCAACAGCGTTGTAGTTGTTTCAACAGCTTTTCTTGTTCCGAGTTATTCGAGTTAGCAGACATGTTCCAAAGTTCCAACTTATGTTAAAATCTAAGCAATTCATAGAATATCAATTTGTTTTTACTCGTAAGTTACGAGTCATGCGTGATGTCATAAGACATTATGCGTCAACCTTTATTATAATTTGTATTAAGCTCTTTTCATTACTCCACATTTATCTGTATTAGTACATATCTGAGCGTTCAAAAACACAGCAATGGCAAAACTGTCTTTACAAGCCTGTTCCTAATGCAGCTTACGTATATAATTACTGGCACAAAAATTACCAGACGTAAAAATGATCCCCGAGCTTCATAAAAATGGTTCGTGCAAAAAATCATGGTTGGGCCGTATATTTGATATAATGTATTATTATAATTCTAAACATGTAATTCGAGCAAAGGGTCATACGGGCAAACATTACTCGGGCAAGTCGTCTCGGGTAAATTGACTCGGGCAAAGGATGGTGGGCAACTTGTTTCGGGCAAAAGATGTCGGGCTAGGAGAACAACCTTAGCCAATTCAATACTATATCTGATTACATTAGGTACGTAATAAATTGACATGACATTAAATGAGTGTCTAGAAATATATAATATTTAACTGGAATATATATGGCAAATGGCAAGCTTACTTTTCCCATTCAAGCAGAGACCGTAATAGGTTAACAAAAAACTGCCTGAGGCAGCCTGTTTGGTCTCGGGTTGCGTTGAGTAAATCACAAAGTTAGTAATCGTAAAGTCCACTATCAAAATTACTACTATGACAAAATTTCGAGTATCAGAAGAAAAGTACTCTCCTTATAACTCTCCGACGTGTAAAAACACGGAAGTGATATTTGATTAATTTCTCTGCACGTGACATTTGCAAAGGGTACATTTCCCTTCAAATATTCTATACCACCTAATAATGTGGATTGTAGGATTTCAAGCACAAAATTCACACACACTACTTACTTACAACAAGTATAACATCAGTGTCATGATCTCGACCTCAAACGTTGTAATAAAAAAGACTATCTTAATTATGTATCTTTACGAATGTAAAATAAAAGCCGAAAGCCTAGCATTTCTAGATATTACACGAGGCAGATTTTTTGTGAAAAAGCAATGATACTCGCCGTCACGTCATCTTGCAAATTTGACAGCTTGTCACTTTAAAGTTTGATGACATGCTCAAACAAAGTCGTTGCTAAACTTTCGGTTACACTAGGAATTATTTAAAAAATATTAGAATTTTAATGTAAAAGCTTTTTCTTAGTAGTAGGTACATTGTGCAATTAAATTATACGTAAATACGTAGATTAAGGTAGTCATCCTACGTGAGAGGTATTCCATCGTCTTCGACGAAATCATTATACCTAATTATAAAAAGTGAAGTACACACTATCTATTGACATATCTTACTGCAGATTTGATTACCTCACAACAACTAGAATTTACTTATTTCCCACTCCATTTTTACGCCACACAATGAGAAAGTACGCGTGTTTTGTTGCAAAGTGAACAAATCGACTTTTTTCTTTGGTATAATGTACAAATAATACCGGTATATATTTGCACATTAAGAAGTTGAAACATTGAAATCAGTTTTTTGTAATAATATTTAAATATGGAAATAAGTTTTGTGAACATGCATTACATCATTTTCGCCATGGTCTAACTGCTAGTGATGAAAAAACTGCGCATATGGTCGGCGTCTTAAGAAGAAGTGCCCGGATTCCAGCAGTTGGAATGTCAGTTTAACGAGGGATTAGACTTAGACTGCATATTATTTGGTTTATTCCAAGTAACCCCAATTACAAATTTATCATGGCCTATTTTTGAAGCCCCTTGTTCCAGATGTCGACATATATAGCTAAGGCTCTTAGTCTAAGAGTTTCCTTTTGCAGCGGCATATATTAAATTAACGAGAACAACGTAATAAAACAAGGTTGTATTACAATACCTGAATTTTGAAGTATTCATCTACCAATTAGCGAAGCTATAATTTCTAACTGAAAGTATTGTTTGGCAAGAATTATTGGTTAGAAACACACTTTGCTTGACTATCATCTTAATGCTACCTCATTTTGGCCAGGTGTGGTCATAATCAATGATTAAGCTCTTGTATAAGACCAAGTCTTCGTAATACAAATAATGACAGAAACTTTAATGGTTTCTGTTTTATAGTTGAAAATTTATAATGGTGGCACGCTGAACGGTTATCCGGTGGCATGTTAATGCCTTGTTAAAACGTGTAATCATTTTGTAGTTGCTTATTTCAAATGTACATAATATGGCGCCCATCATGGGAAGCCGTCGAAAATAGGAGAATGACGACGTGAGGAGATGGCCTCAAATTGACCGGCCAAAATTTTCCAAGGTGAAAGCTTTATGCATCTGTTTTGATTTTTTATTTTGGAAAACAACCGTTATAAATTCTCAAAAACTTCTTGAGAAGGTACGTGTGATTATTATGCATCTTATCAAGGTAACTCGAGATCGCAATGTGATATAGTGACGATATTTAAATATGAAAGATTGGGGTCAAATTGCCGATTTGATTTTATCCATCGTAGTATTTTTTTAAATTTACAATATTTATTGCCATGTATACCGTTGCTAGTTATTTCTACATGCATAATTTCTGGATTCCACATATTTCTTGTTTTTTGATACGGCGCTATTACTCGAATTCCTTTGTGAGGAACGTTAGCATTGTGCACTCAAAGAAAACAAATGTGCATGCCATTTTTATCGCGCTATAATTTTAAAGCTTTCATGGATAACATTCTTTGGTCTATAATGCAATTACCCTAAGCATTTTGACAAGCTTTGACATTTTCTAGATCGAAATAAAAATTCCGATAAAGGTCATAGCTAGTACAAAAAAAATATTCTTTTCTCAAATTATTTAACCCGAGAATTTTCAAACATTACGTTTTTACGAAAACCCAATCCCATCACAGTGAAAATTAAATTGAAAGGTGTACGTATATCTTTATGCCGGACTGTAATGGATTATTTCTGGAACCTACACAAAAAAAGAAAAATATTTTAATAGGAAGCTTTAAAAGGAATTGGTTTTATTACCCGATGGCACGGTTACACATCAACAAAGAAATTCTAGTAAATTTGGTCGACTATAAAATATTAACAATTTGAAAACCCATGTCGAATCTTCATTTGTCGTCATTTTAGAGTTCAGAAGATACATAACATGGTATTTGTACTAATGACTAACGTAAATATTATTGCAAATAATGAACAGATTGCCAATAACAATTATTCTCGTAGTTGTACTCCGCTAAAGGAAGGAATAGATTTTGAAACGTATTTCACAAATTTACAAAGATTTCACTAATGTATACATTTACTATCATGATGATTATTTATGTATGGAAATGTACCCGTAGGATTATACCGAGAAAATTTGCCAGTTTTGATTCTGAATTGCCCGATTGCTCAAATAAAAATATTAAATGTGGTTTTTTATCCTTTTTTTGCAAAATCATGCAAAACAGTTCAGCTCGATAGGTAACGTAAAATAATTTTTTCTTGATTTTGTTAAAGCATTTACCTAACTTTTAAATGTCGTAAACATATTTTATGTATTTTTTTGTAATCGTGAATCATAAAATGGACATTATATTTTTGCGGCACATGAATAATACTTTAGACAATATGTAATATTCCAAGAACGTTTATAAACAGATTTGAAATTTGAGCTAAAGACAGAATACTTAATAGTGGAAAATTCAAAGAAATGTCAAAATCTTTGATTTTGGTCTTCTTATCAGAGCATTTTTACCAGACTGTATTCCATTACGCCCAGTGCAATACTATGTTTCTTGATTAAAGTCAAAGATAATGTAGATCTGTTTACATTACCGCAATGAACGGGTTATTAAACCAATTATTATTATAACCAGAGGACCCAAGGAAAAAACCCATAACTTTCCTGTACACTGAACTATCTTAACTTTATTCTCCTTTTGACACTTCCAAATAACCCATGTATATTTCCCAAATATTTCCCAATCCTTTAATTTATGTACCATGTGATATGATATGATGCGCAACACGAAAAACTGAGGGGTATGCTACTTAAAACTATGCATAAATTACATTTACACTGAATATATACAAAATAGCGCCAGCTTTCAAAAGTTTTCAAAAAATATTCCATGCACGTATTCATTCTGAAATTGACCATTTCTGCAATAGGAAAGACTGTAACATCCATCAAAATTGTGATGCGCAATTTTCGTAACAAGCTTGTAAATATTCACAACGCTCATCGATTATTTCATATTTTAAGGTATCTTTACCTACAATCATCAAATTTTATTGAGACGAATACATTTTTGATTGATAGGCAAAGAAAAATAATGCAAATTAAAAAGACTAACGAAAAAATGGCTGCATGACGGTGAATCTTTTTGATGACACGCTGATAAGTTGCTATGGATGGGAAACTCTTCTCCTTCATCTTCGCACTTCTCCGCCTCAACAAGAACTGACTTACCTCAAGCCTCAAAACAGCGCTCTTGTTCTCTACTTTGTTGGATGATAAAATGATGATGGTCCCCGTCCACACGTCGTTTGATTTCCATTTTTCTATCCTTGACGTCGCGTCGTCGTGTAATAGCACATGGGTTTTTTATCGTGTACATGGTTGTATACATGTAGTAATGCATCAACATCACATCGTATCAAAGGCAAGGAACATATTATATTCTTTCCTTTGTAACTTATCAAACTCCTTTTGCTTGTCTACATACACACACAACAGATCATTTAGGTACATTGTACATTACATTATTTTATAATATACCATAATACCATTCCACTAAAGCAAAAAAAAACTTTTGACTTTAAATGATATGCAGGCAAATGACATATCGGAGAGAGAGGTATAAAAAGGCGATTGACCAAATTCATGACAGTCGACGAGCAGATTTAGGTCTGGAAGATTCTCAAGTAATTCAACTTACCTTTTGAATAGACTTTTGTTTTTCTTGAAAAAAAAAGATATTGTTTTTACTTTGTTTTGATAGTGTAACGAGCAAGTTACAATTAAAAAGCAGTACTTTCTAATTACAAATAGTGTTTTTACCTGTTAATTAACGAGCAAGGATTATTTACAAAAATATATATAAATAATTACTTCAACAAGATATAAAATATAAAACAAAGTTACCCTTGGGCACTGCTCATATTTGAAGCCAGCACACGTCCGGTCCTTTCATCATTCTCCAAAAGCGTAAAGTGTGTTTTTCTTTTTACCATTTTGTGCTTGCTTTCCAACGATGACAAGTTTCCGTTGTCGTGTTGCACGTGCTTGACGTTCCGTTTGTTTTATTTCAGTCTCATAGTGCCCCAAAATCTACTTTTCCATTTCATAAGCTCTGCACGCCCTACGTACATATGAGTCTGGTTTAAATGGGGCGACCTGAATTCTTTTTTTTGATTGTTTCTCCGTCTTAGATTTCTTTTTAGAAAGAGGAATTAGTTTTATTTTTAATTTTCCAAGAAAGCTGAGCATATAATTTTACATACTGAAGATGTACGCAGATAACATGAATATATTTGTAAAAGATATAATATCCATACTAAGACGTAGAAAAAGATACTCCCGGAAATTAATTTTCTATTAATAGAACTGTTACAGATTCTGTTGGGGTTTCATCTAAACATAATTGTATTAGTAGGAGTTCATACACATATTATTGTCATTCCTTCTTTGTTGCTATTATTCTCCTATTTAATGACTTTTATTGGAGATACCTGTTTTTAGCTGAAGAGCGAGTTTACAGTAAGATTCATAGTGAGCTATTTTGTCGGAACAATGAGTTTGCTATGAGCATGAATAATAAAGCGCTAGTTTTGTGTCTCCCACTCAAAGGAAATCAATTAGAATTGTAGAATATATACTACACACACGCTAATATCTATTTATATCTGATCTAACGCAGCTGAACAGGAAGGAACTCAATTAGACTTTGACTGGTTTCCTTTATTTTATCCTACATAAAAATCAATTCCTAACAAAAATCTCAAATGAAACGTTTGAAACGAGAGTCATTGAATGTTTACATTGAATGTTTTCCTGTTCGCCCACTAAACTTTCTTGTTTTGTAAAAGAAAAGCGTAACCACTTCTCTCTGAGTAATCCTACACAGTTCCGGCGTTTCGACTTTCACTTGACGAAAATTGTGACTTTCACTATTTGTTATGCGTGGCATATATTGTTATTTTAAGTAGTAAAAGTAGCAATAATATCATAACGGTAAAAAACAACAACATGCCATTGATATCCTCATTAATTCACGATTCTATGTTGTGATTTTCATTTTTTTTCTTTATTACTTCATTTCGTATAATAGTGCAACGGATTTCACAAGAGTTTTCTTGATGAAAGTTTACACTTGTCACTTATGCGCATCATTTTCCCCATCATGGATAAATTTAAATTATAGCAACGATAAGGACAATAACATAATAAATAGAACAAAAAAACATATGATATTGATTGAAAGCCAGACAAGCACAAAGATCAATTATAGACATGTATTACCAGTGTTGCGAAATAACTGGTTGAATCCCAGAGTTCAAGATCGTTTCACTGTCATAATTTACTCAGATATTTATTTATATGTCTTATACGTGTTGCATATATAATCACAGATCGCAGACCTTTAAAGTTCAACGTATTTGAATTCATTAAAATTATCAAGGTCTAATTGAATGTTTAGTTTACTCGGTCTCGGTTAACCATTATATTATGACCCATTACATGATTTGTATGTGAACTCTGGTTGCGATTATGTTCGCAGAAATATTTCAGATACGCACTTCAAGACAAGACACTTCTGAGGAAAAATATTTTGTTTTCTAGTCCTCACCAAAGGAATTTGTCTGGGTTAGTTGTGTCTGAAGTAAATATAGACGAAAATTTCAAAGATTATGAAAAAAGTCCAAGCACAACATATTTATCAAACGCTTTTCACTTTGTTTCCCCAAATGCGCTTGCATTGGCCATTAGACAAATAGGATATAGGTAGAAAGGTAGATACACGAAATGCAAAAATGAAGCATACAAAATTAAAACCGTTTGAAGCACAAATAAAAATGTTTATACGCGGCTCTAGCCACCGAGATTTAAACGTATTCGTGTATTTATAATGTATGTATGTACCTAAATCACTTTGTTGCGTTCAAAATATTTACTCCAACGAGTTTATTAGCACAATAAGTCCTTGTCTTCACACACTTAACGTTATCTCTATACTTCAGTCTTATTTATGAGGTATGAAACATCTTCGCGTAGTAGTGTAATGGTAGCGCCATAAAATTGTAATGATCGTAATACAGATAAAAATGCAAAGGCGGCGGCATAATATGTAGCTTCCAGAGATCATAAAACATAACCTTATTCATAAAAGAATTAAAGGATACATATAATTATGTATACTACGCACAGTTTATTTATTTACTGGAATTAATTCATTCACATAATTATCACACCCATAATTGTCAAATGTCTGTACACAAATTGAAATGATTTAAAAAAAGACTCACATAAATCAATTTTTTATCGTAAATTGCGCGTATCACGAGTCACGCCTATGAAACGTCAGCAATTACTTACCTAACAAATTTTCGAGTAACGGATATTTGCCTTGTTTATAACATCATTTGCAATGAATGTTATAATATGTTTTAATGTAAACAGGATACTCCTATAAGAAGTATGGTCTTTGGTTCCTTCCCTACCTACTTATTTGTCTTAAATTTCATTCATTAATTCATTCTAATCAACAATTATTTATTTTAGATTCAGCGTATTTATTTGTAAAAAAAATATTTGTCATACATATATAATATGTGTAGTAATCATGTGACAAAATGTGACAAATTCCAGATTCAGTATTTTTAATATTTCACTTACTGTCTACATACTCATTTTTTACAATATATATTATTTATTGCTTTGAAATTTATTTCTTGCATTCAAATTTCATATCAATTCATAGTAGCGATTTTTGATAAGTTTTCCTTCAGACGTCAAACCATATCAAAATGTAAATTTGAGATTACAAACTTTCCTGATTGGGCTTAGTTCTTGGTAAAAAAATGTTTTTGGTCAAACACGAGATTGATTTGACTGACTAGTCAGATTTTTTAAAAAATACATTAAGAGTACTATCAATGCTTAAATATTTCCTGTCCTGGCTTTAAAATGATCTTCCGATGTGTTCGGCCCTTTTCAATGAAAGTTGCGTATCTACGCTTGCTCATCGTGAATATCTGGATTATCAATTCAATGAAATTTAACGCCAATGATAGTATCAGGTCACAACAAGTGGCACAGTAGTGGTGTGTGTCGTGAGATAAAGGTTTACATAAATCTCACGCGAATATTCGTGCAATGCATAAACACTTTGTTTAGAACATGATATATATGTATTTTTTTTTTTTTTTTTTTAAAAAGATGCAAGTTCCAATGACCTTCTAGTTACTCATATAGGTATATAGTTAATATCTCTAATTACGCAAATTTCATAGCTTTAATCGTTTAAAACATGATTACAATTTCATATGTATTTAAGACTTCTTGTTAAAGTCTTCATTAAAAATATATATTTTTTCATGAAAAGAACCAGACAACTTTTACTAAACTTATAGTCAACAAGTCAAGCTATATATTTTTATTTTATCTCAATGAATTTTCTTACCCTATGACTATACAACCACACAACTTTTTAAGATCTTAATTTTAAGATTCAATTAACCCAAAAGGGAGTTTTTATGCTTTTAAACATCCATATATTCATAAGATGGTTTTGCAACGAGAAATAAATATTCGTTTTAAATGAACCATCACAATTCCACGATCTCAGCAGAAATTACGTAGTTCAATAATTGATTCAAAGGAATTCCTCAATGTTTTAAACAAAAGAAGAGATTTGTGTGTAATTAATTAGATAGGTAGACTAGACAAACTACAATATTTTTATAAACAAGTTTAATACTTTTGGCTAGACGTTTGTTAAAACCAGACAAGAAAAAAAATACTAGAATATCTGTCAAAACTCTACCATTTACTAATTAAAACATTTTCCATTCATGAAATAAGTTTACTTACACACATTCAACATTTCTATCTTTAAACCATGAGAATAGATTAAAGAATTCCCTTTTTGTTTGAGAAGATAATTGGCTCGGTACAGTTTAAACTCTCTGTGATGGCTGACATTTTATATTTTGTACACTCCTGGCTCAAATTTTCATAACTTTGGTGAGTTATACGTAAGATAATCAGTTAATGATTTGTATTACCGTCATAAATGCCCTGATTTATTGTCTGTATTTTGAGCAATATGTGGATCATAAAATAGTGTGCTCATATCAGAGACAATTGATTTCAGTTCTGTTATTAGCAATTTTTTTTTTACTACTCATCAAAGTTTCTAGACAAATGGCACTTAAATTGACAGATAGCAGACTACTTGCCCAGAAAGTCCAGTAGTGTGTACTGCAGCCTTTTTATGAGTTTGATTTTCCTTCGAAAGCATTTTTTTTTCAATTTGTTTTACACATCAGACTTTAGACTTGTAAGTAATATCTTTGTCATTACTTGATTGACTGATGAAACTTAAAATGTAAGATGATTATTAATGAAGTTGTAATTGTAACATTATATTATGCATGTTGCATCAAAAGACTTGTGCCAAAACCATTACATTAATATTCCGATAGATAACGAGATAATGAAAGCAAGCAGCTATCGATGCAATCGCGAAAGTGTAAAGCATAAAATCATTCACAAATACAAGCATGTGTGCTGGTGGTTATAAAAATGTCTTTACTCGACACTGCACATTTTAGGAGAACTCTATAGTTTAAAAAAATCCTTTAAACTTGCATGGTTTAAGCAGTCGTAGTCCGTGCCATCATCACATCGTCATCATACATACAAATATAAGAGCAGCAAATATTTTATGTCGTTAAAAGTTACGGTATAAATATAAAATGCAAAAGCAAATGAGTGGAATATATAATTCATCGCCACTATAAATATACCTATAGCGATATAGCAGCTGCGGAAAAAAGTAATTCGATACATGTGACATCGAGTTCACTTACACTTTTGCAGGCCGTTTAAAGGTGTAACCTTATATAATATGATTCATCTCATAGCCTTCAAAAATCCTTATCGTAATTTGCAATTAAGCACACCATCAAAGACACATGAATGACACGTGCCCAACCCCAACAATATGGTTTAGATAGAAAAAAAAGATGAAATCAAACACAAGCCATGATTTTCCTTTTGAATATTACCCTTTGTATATTGCAAACTACAAATAGCTTCCGTTGTATGTCGGCCAATGGGGAAATGGAGAAAAAGGAAAAATAGCATTCTGATTTAAGACGCCTGTGACATAAAAAAGATAAACTTTGCTACAAAGCATCATTTTTGGTCATTTAAAAGAACAGTTAAGCAAACTTTTAATACATCTGTGCTAGAGGTCATCTGTAATAAAAGCCCATTAGAAAAACTAAGGGCGCAAAATTTCTAAAAAATTTTTTTTGCAGTTGACTAGTATCGGTGATATTGGTTATCTCTCAATCATACATATCACCAACAGCTGCATGATTGTTAATAAATGTTTTTTATATGCGTAAAATATATGTTCTGCTTTCTTTGCACAAATTTGGCTATTAACCTTTTCAAGCCAGCATCTTTGTCGCCAACTTTTACAATAATTACATAAACGACTTTTTTAATTGCTTGTTTAACTGTATAATTAAGTTTCCTTCCTGAAATTTTTCATAAAAATTACACCGCTTTGTTATTTACCAGTATTTAGAATATTTCGAGTTGGTATGGTTTTTATACGAAAAAAATCGTGTTTCATTTATAGCTTATGGCATACTATTATAAATGTTCGGGAAACATCCCATTATCTCACACTGATATCGCTATACAATAAAATAAACTGATTTTATTCTTTCACAAATCAAGAAAACGTGCTTTTTGTACTGTACAAGATCGAGTAAAGAGACACTAAAATGAAGGGGGTCGTAACATTATAGGTATATTATCTGCATTTCTTTTTAGCATTCCCTATTTGTCCTCAATTCACTCAATTGTGCACACATGATTCATAAAATCTAGGACTAAAAACCTCATTAAGGATGTTTTTAAATTAAAAAAAACATTAGTTTTGTTTTTTGCCATCTCACTTTCACCTTTCTACCCTTCCTAAACAATTAGCACCCCAATTCCTGTATCCTGACACAAAAAAATG
Organism: Paronellides praefectus; assembly: GCA_027744595.1. Taxonomy (NCBI): domain Eukaryota; kingdom Metazoa; phylum Arthropoda; class Collembola; order Entomobryomorpha; family Paronellidae; genus Paronellides; species Paronellides praefectus. Next base: position 16,552 of record JAITYZ010002176.1, read on the forward strand.
TGCGAATTTTCCCAAATCACTGTACTAAAATTGAATGATTGTGCATTAGACAAACAGGATTTCATTTGGCTATATAGTTCACGGGTAAGATCCTGTAGGAAGCATGATGTTCCAAAACTTTTTTTACTCATTTCAAACTTTTACTGAAGTCAAAGCATCAATGAACTTCACGCTACATAACCGCTCAAAGAATGATGCAGGCACCAAATCAGTCAATGTATTAGTACGACCTTATGACATTAAAAAATTATCATCGATCGTCATCATCA
>JAITYZ010002177.1:0-43098 GCA_027744595.1 Paronellides praefectus
CAACAGCAGCAATACCAACAAAATGCTTTGTTGCTTATTTATTATCGAATAAATGTCAAAAGTCACAAAAAATGAGTATTTGTATTTATATTTTAAAAATTACAAGGTACGTGACAAAACTTATAATTATAATAACCTATGATGTAAAGCATGTAAACATGCACGTGACATAAAATTAAATATGTCCATGAACGTATGATTTTATATACTTCTTACTCATATGTGTATCTTATTTTGTTGCAGAACTTGGATGAAACTGAACGTGGGGAAGGGGGATTCGGATCAACTGGTGTCAAGTCACAGTAAAGCGTTTTAGCCGAGAATGAAGTTATGAAATTAAATTGTAAACATTTTAGATGAGTGAGGAAAGATGCACCTTGATTAACTTCTTTGATATCGATTTCTACAATATTGCTACCTTTGTACCACCCACCCTTACTAGTTAAGCATTAACATCATTTATTGTAGACCTATATACATATAATTTTTTTATGACCATTAATGTAATAGTTAAACAGGTTTGATGAATCAAAATTAAATTTCATTTACGAATAGTATTATTTCTGAACTACTGCCTGTTATTTGTACTTATGTAACCAAATAAACTTAAGACTTGCTAACAAATAAATGAATGAATAACAATAAATGAATCTTATCATTTTCCTGAATCAACGTGTAACTCGTTTATTAATACATAAATGAAAAAATTAATTTACAAAAAAGATGTACGGGGTCGATTGTTTTTCACTAATATAATATAAAAGCTCAGACGTCAAAGACAGATGACTCCACATTTGAAGATGCCTCCTCCGGCTGTATATCCTCTTTCGCCTTCTTGACAGGTGAGACATTTTCTGCTTCAGACTTGCGTTTTGCAGGGGACTTTTTAGCCTCAACTGGGGTCTCCTTCTCTTCAGCGGCCTTTTCCGCCTTTAAAAAAACACTTTACGTCAGTCACTTTCACGGATTATCTAACTACCGTACTTAAACTAATTAATTTAACCTATGATTATATAACTTACTTCAACAGCTTCTTGAGGTTTCTCGACATCGTCCTTATCATCCTTTTCGCCGGACTCGGAATTTCCTTCCTCTGGCTCGCGCGACTTCACAGGTGACCCTTTCATCTCAACAGGGTTCGCCTCCGCGTCAGTGGTAGCCTTTTCAGCCTTCAATAACAAAAATTAAAGTTAACCACTTGAATTACACTACCTACACTTCACCCTTGAATTTACTTTATCGTTAGTTTTAAAAAACTTACCACATCAGATCCTTCCGACTTTTCCTTCTCCACCTCCTTGGAAGATTTTTCACCACCCTCTGCTCCAGCTTGGTGCACTACCGGTGAAGATTTTGCTTCAACAGGGCTCTCCTCCAACGCAATGGTCTCTTCGATATTCTTCAATTCAGCCATATTTAAACTTTTTGAAAAAAAGCTAAAAGTTAAGCAACTAACGAATAATTAAAGGTGGACTGCAACTGGAATTAATTGTCGTTTTAACGATTAAACTTCACGGATAATATTTAGCTAAAAAAAATAATATTTATTTAATAAGCACAAAATTCTCTTTCGTCAGAATCAGCGCAGAACTAAAAACAAAAGAATATTTTACAGAATTAATGAACTCAATGATTGCGACGTTCAACCGGGATGGATCATGTCATGTATCACACTGACTGAACTGCCTTCCTCTTTTTTTTCGACTGAAAATCTAGACTGTTCTCAACTTGCTTTGTTAGCGATCACCAGGCGGATCGTGATTGGCTGGCTTCAATGTGACTTGCTTGCGCGTTGGCAGTGAGAAATTCGCGCGTTTGCTTTTACGAGAAACGGAAAACTTGATGACTCGAGGGGTGCGGACGCTTACTCAAATTACCTGCTTGCTTGGTATAATTAATACCCGATTCTTTATACTCGAATTGTATTTTCGCTGTCAACAAACTTTGTTGAACAAAACCCATGCATGCATGCACGCAATAAATATTATGGGATCTAAACTTTATTCGAATGCGATATTTTGCGATAAATACATGGAAAATTTGTTTAAAAGCACGCACACGTAAACCTCGAGGGCAGAATTTTGGGTCTGATTGATGTGGTGATAGAAGTCATTCAAAGAAAAGAACGGTAAATTATAATTAATTTTTATGTGTGGGCGGCGGGCGGATTGCATCAATAAAATACTTGAAAACTTTAAATATGAAAATGACTACTTTTAATATTAACCTTTTTATTCAGAAGACTTTTTAAATTCTTGGTATGAAATGACAAAATGAATTAATTCACCGTGTTTAGTGTATAGTAATTTTATTTTAATGTCTGAATGTCAAGGAACGAAATAAGGATAGCTCGGTGTTCGGCAGTATACATTTCCTTTTATACATATATTACAAAAAACTATATAGTAATAATAAATTATTATTTTTAAATAACCAAACCTATATAATAATAAAAATAAGTAATTACAACTTTCTCTATACTCTAAATATGCGTGTTTTAATTTTTTAGAAACCTCTACCAACTAAAAATTACATTTTCTTTAATTTTTCCATCAAAACTTTAAAATCTTATGTTTAAAAAAATTAATATCAATGAAATTAGTTTGTCAAAACTATTTTTTTTGTAAAACAATATGCAGTTACCGGTAAAGCTATTTTTTAATACTGGATAATGTTATTTATAGTTACAAAGTATTGTTATACTGTTCCAAATCATATCCTTATATTATGGTCTACATTTTTGTATTATGCATTATAATAATATGTATCTCTATCAGTCAGTCCTAAAAGGTTTAATTTATGAACTCAACTCGATTGCTTTCATTGCTATTATTAAACAGTTCAATATTGTACTGATTTAAAAGGACTTCTATTCAATTAATTATCTTTGTCAACCCGATTATTATTTTATAACATGTGTTTTAATTACTGAAAACAACCAAGTATTTCTAACACAAGATGACAAGGTAGCAATTTTTATCCATGTACAAAGCTACGCACAGGTTATTTGTTTTGCTGACCCCTGACTTTTTATTACAAAGCTTAAATGGGACTAGAAATATGACGGTTTTTCTGTTTATTAAAATCAATAGAAATAACCAATTTTCTGAGAATTCCAGACTCGACGCTTGAAACAAAAATAAAAAGTGCCCATAAAGAATAATGTCTGTAAATAGGTGACAGGGTAGTATTTTTCCTCGGCTTATTTATATTTATTGGCTGAAATTTTATCATTCATCCTTCAGATTTTGTTTTAATAATTTGGCTAAAACTCGCTAGCGAGGTATTAATTTTTCGTAGATTACAAACAAACATTTATTGTGTATCAGTTAATTCAGTGTTTTTTGCACTTTTAAATACTGTGACATTAAAATGCTAATTTTTCATTATAGCACTTTCTTTCTCCAACCAGGGAGAAAAATTTTTCTAGATGAGCTTTCAATTGAAATGTTCTGATTTTTTTTAAAAAGATCTTCCAGCTCATAAATTTTATTTTTTTAAACTAGACAAAATGGAGCGAAACAATTTTTTGTATGTATTGCATTTTTCTTGTGATCGTACTGATTATTCGCACCTATATTCTAATTACTTATGATTTTCAATTACATACATAAATTGAACATTGAACTAAACAATTAAAAATTGCCTAAAAATTGTTTGATGCGTGTAGTTCACTTTTTTGAATGCTTTCATCTATTAACTGAATGCGCAATGTTGCATTTTTATCGAACTCCGGGAACCAAGCCAGTGTTTGGTGATGGCTCTTTGACCAAGTGTCTGATTTCTTGAAATTTCGGATTCTCCTTGTCCCCCAGCATCTTGAAGATCACCGTCTCACTGGTTGTCACAAAGCATCCGATTTGACGAAGTCGCTGAAACAATAATGCATTTCATTAGTATAATCAGCTGTATTTCATAATAACCAGTATTCAGCAGTTAAACTTACCTCCATTGCTAGTAAGCGATCTGCCAGGTTTCGTGACGTGCTTGCGTCAGCGATTACATGCACTTTTAAGTTTTTTGAAAGAAGTTCAATTGCTGTCTGTTCAACGCATATATGAGTCTGAAAGATAACAGTACAGTTTTAAGCATCACAATAAAACACATTCATTATTGTTAACCGACTTTCTCCTGGCCAGAGATGTGCACAAAGGATTTGGATTTGATTGAAAATCCGCCTTAGAGACGATAAAAAGACGGATTCTTCCTGTTAAGTTGAGACGTTGAGAGTTACCTAGTTTATCTTTGTTTCAACTATAGGTACATAGATTTTAGCATTTCCTTTTTAAAACTTTCTTTCTACACATTTCTTCTAGCCGAACCGTATACTTTCTCCTATAAATGTATATGTATGTAATATATTCAACTTACCTCGATACCAAACAGTACGATACTCTCCAGTACTCCATCACAAAGTGAATGTATAACCCTATCAACTTCCGGTACGATCATGCTAAACCGTGTCTTGGGAATCACAAGGAGTGCTTTGCTTACATCAATGTCGGCTACTGTCTTTCCTAATTGGCGTGGGTATTGCTCCGTTACAATTAATGGGATTCCCATTATTTTTGACACTTCAACCTATAAATGTTATAGAAAGAATATTTACAGCATTTTTAAAAGATTTTTAAGAGATATCATTTAAAAAAACCAAAAGGACTATACTGTATTAAATTGATAATTTGTTAAGATTTTTGTGTGATGTTTATTAATGTTGTGTGTATGCATATCAGCAAAAATTCTGAATTTAAAAGCAGCATGAAATATTTATCAATGTTGCACAAATGACAATTTATGCTGCAGAGGTTAAAATGAGACAGAGACATAGGTATGTAATTAAATCTGGTGGAGCGGAGCGACATTACGCGACTGGTATAGCATTGTGCATGATCAATCAGTGAAAGTACAAAGCAACTTTCTTTTCTTATCGATTCTCTTAAACCAACTTAATTTGAAATTAATCATTTCCTTTTTTGAAAATAATAAACTCCTCCAAAATGAGTCCTCCCCAGCTTAGTTTTAATATTTAATTACCAAATTTTCCTGCTTAATATTTTTACAGAACAGATTTCAGTTCAATGTGAACAGAATTCTCTCTGATTTCCAGACTAACATTACGCTTTTTGCAAGAAGTATTTTGATTGTAAGAGTAGAACATAAGGCCACACAACAGTAAAAGCAACAAGGCAACATTCAAGAAAGTAATTACGGTTCGCAACTAAGGTAATGGGAATATCATGTCACCGAATTCCTGCTGATGAACTTAATAATAAAAGTAACAAGAACATCAGAATGATTATGCAAATATGGCATTACATCAGGTATATTTTTTGAAACTTAAAATCGCATAAATGAAGGCGATGCATGGGGTTTGTAACAGAGAACATAATATGTAAACGAAATATTTCTCGTTCTTTTTACTCGGATTTATTTTATTGCAAGTTTTTTCGATAACAAATTTTATAACAACACATTATACTATTTGATATCTACATTGTATAAATATGTGTATACCTATATCATGGTTGTTTCTTAACTGTGCAATGATGGTAATAGACGTGTTTATTGAAACCGTTGGAACAATAAAAATCTTTATTCATTCCAAGCCATGTTCGTGCTGACTTGATATTACAAAGGGAAAGCGGACTTTCAGGGAAGAAATGCAAACAATCAAGCCTCTCGTTTCTACCTTTTCATAAAAGAAGCAGAATAAAAACAGTAATAAACCGTAAACCGGAACGTAGCAATGTCCCAGTTTTTACGCTGCAAAATGATGTAGGATGTCATGACCTGTAAGTCTGTATCTGTTTTGCATGAGTTTCATGGTCGTGAAAGAACACTAATTTGGTGGTCCTATACAGTGCCATTTCCCAAACACAACATATTTCCTAAGGAAAGTGCTAGGGACATTTAAAATTTATTGTCATGGTTGCGTAAACTGGAACATATTCCAGTTAGCCCAACTTCACGTTTTACGCTGGACAGTTTTATAATCACAATTGCATGAAGTTTATAATATGCCCGTAAATATGGAGTTCCGTTTATTATTGTTATAATGCAAAAAGAAAAATATTTTATGTGCAGAAACATGTACGTTTTGATTTCTAGATTAGCATAAGGAAATAAACTGTTTCGTTTCCAACACATTTCATTTGCACTTTTATTAATATAAAAGTCATTAATTCAAACCGAAGAAACCTTGAAACTGCTCATGCATGACAATTTTCAACTCTATGGATTTACAAATGTAATTTTTGACAGATTGTTTACACAACGACGAAAGTCAGGTCATAAACATAAAGAAATGTGTGGTCATGCTCGTGATTGTGACTCACAATTTGTGAGCAGTAAAATGGTACAAATTTATGCACATGCTACGTCATTATGCTTAATTAGATGCTAGTGGCTTTGTTTCAGTTTTCATGTTTACTAATAAAACAATCTCGGTGAGGAGATGCACAATAAGTTTCATTATATTCATACGTATTGTATATTGGTCGCAGTATTCATTGATACTAAATTCTAATTATTATTATAAATATTTATTTATTAAAAGCTTTCTCTTACCATTTTTCTGGCAACTGTCACAACCTCGTCAAAATGAAGCATTGCAGGGCGAAATTTCTCCTGCATATCGCACATAAAAAAGGCTGTGCGGCTGGGGTTGAGCAATCCTAAATCTTTGAGTGGGGGTGCCATTGTTGATTTGCTTTCTTTTTGGTTTTATTATATTGAGTGTAGAGAAAAAATTTGTATTGTATTGCTGAATAAAAATGACTCTTGGATAATGGAAGGCTATATATTATATTCCTTTTTTTGACTGCCTATGAATTTTCTAGAACAAATCACGTTTTTCAATCCCAGGCTATATAATAAAGCGACTGAATTGATCAACCAGCAATCAAATCAATACACCTATTGAGATTAACGTAAGTTGTGAAGAAATTCTAAAAAAATATATTTATTTTTCTGCTAAATATGAAACTCTGAGACAGTATATTTATAGGTGTCGTATTACATGTCTGAAGTTAATAATTCATTTTAGAAGCACAGATTGGACTTTATTGAATGCATAAAACCATAATCAGCTATTTATTACACCTATAAATGACCATGTCCTTTGTAAAACAAAGTAGACGAGATAATTTGATGTTATCTGGATAAAGAGTGTAAAGAGTTTGAATAAGAATAATTCAGCCAAAGAAAATAAGTATTTCTTCAGTATACCCTTCCAAAGTCACTGCACAAATAACATTGAAGCAAGCAAATTACAGACAATTTATTTGGTCTTCTCTGAGTCGAAAAAAAATGTTTTGATTAAGATCTAAACTGTGTGGAAAGTTGCAGTGTACACTTTATGGCGAACGAAGGAGCTATGATGACGATTTCCTTTTTCTGATTTGATTAAGGTGTGTGTGTTTGTGTTTATTCGGATCGTTGGAGAGAAAGTTGATGCTGATGATGATACAAAGAAAGAAGTAGAAAAGAAAAAGACGAAAAATTAGTCCGGTTTACTGCTATTCTCGTTTTTAGTAATCTAGCACAAGTGTTAGTAATAGCCGTTGTCGGAGAATAAAAGAAGCAAATATACTACTACAGAAAAGTAGCATGTACGCTATTCAAGGTCATTAAGTATTAGTGTAATCTAGTCTATTATTCAGGTATACTTCTACTTATATTTACAATATATACCAACACCAGCAATAGAAACAACGACAACAATACTTTTTTTCTCGTTTCGTCTTTATTGGATTGGTATTTGAGAAATTCGAATGAAAAACAACTCAGATCCACTCAACGTTTACAGGTAAGTTAAGTGGAAAAAAATAAGTCTGCATTGTGTGTGTGCACAAATCTACTTCATACCATAATAATAATAATACTAATAAAATCCATAATATACACAGCACAACACAAACACAAAAAAAGCACAATTTCTTTTATGCCACCAATCAAATCAGAATAAAATGTATGGTAAAATATGCTCTCTGTACTCTCTTGATATCACGAAATCCTTGTTTCTTCACAATCCAATTCACAAAGACGATAATAATAGAAGAAGCCTAAAAATAAATAACTCTTGTGAATAAAGTCCAGATACAAATGATTAGAATCACTGCTGGGATCACTTGAGAACAAGGAGTGAAGGAAATAAACCGTGAGATTTTGATTGAGTTATTATTACTGCTATTGAACATGTGTTTATAGACTTCTAAATAATATATCGATCTCACACAATAAGAAGAAAAACGGAGAGCCAACCAAGAAGGGAGAAAAAGCATACCATATAACTACGAGTAACTGTTCCATGTGAAAAATCTAAAACTGTGTGTGTGTATACTTGGATAATACGTATTTGCTTTCTATCAAGCACACACACAAACACCAGCCATTCACCATGATGAGCTTGTTGAGCAAATACATAAGGTTGGTCTCGTGGAAGTTGGGAGAAAGTGAGAGAAAGCAGAGCATACATTGAAGGTTATGATTCCAGTAAATTAATATCCAACTGCTTTATTCCAAACATAATGTTTAAAAAGTGAGCATTACTATTTGTAAGTACAGTAAATACTGCATAAATACCACTCATTATCATTACTAGTATGTTTCGATTTATATATTTGTTTAATTAAAATCTGTTGGTAATATTGTGATTAAAGCGAATAAGAGGATATCCAGCAGTTTTGATTTTCAATATCTAGTATTTGTTCATTGGTTTGGAATCCATATAAACTATGTGTTACATTTCATAACTTTTTTCTATACACCGTATACATAAATGCTTTCTAAATGTGATAGTCATTCAGCTTTAGCTCGCAGTTCCTTTTTAGTTCGGGAGATTTTCCGCATCCCATTCCTGATATTCTCTTATACTTTTATATGAAATGCATATGTATACCTAAATGTGGGGCTTATGCAAAAACGATACACCATAAAAGGACAACATCAGAATGGAAAAGCGGTTACAGAGGAGTGAATAGAAATTGGGTTACTTTTACTTTGGTTAGAAAATGGGGTTTAAAATATTGCAATACATATGGACATTTTTAAAGAGCCATGTTCTTTAAAGTATGTTTTAAATAATGACTGACGATTTGGTATGGATGGACACAATATATAAAGAGACAGAAGACTGACAAGACAGGATGGTTTTTTTACTCAAGTGTTTAGTAATTAGTCAAAATAAATACCTAGACGGGTAAATCATCGTAGTCCTAATTGGTTATGCGTGTTTTGTATACAATCACACCGTTCTGTTGATTATATTGGGTTTTTTAATTGCATTATTTTACACTATTATATACGAGAATGTAATAAACGTGATTTAGACTTTAAAATACGATTATTTAGCGCTTTTGATACCCAAATAATCATGATAAAAAATCAAAATGTACGTAGGTATCTACAAAGTTTTCATGGTCTTTATTTTGCAAATATACATATTATACGTAATGTAATATTCACATGACCCGAATGAACATTTTAATTTCAACACCAAACCCTTTAGAACCCAACCATGCTGGGCTTTTTATTAATTATCCCATGGTTTTTGGGACATCAAACCCAGTGCGGATGGTTTTATTTATGTAAGCAATTTTGAACGCCATCGGATAAACCACACTTTCACTCGTGGTTTCAACCTTTGAAATTTTTCTGGTATTATGGTAGTGGCGATGATGATGGTGGCGGTTGGTTGGTGGGGATTTGCTAACGAAAATGAGTTGGAGCTGTGGGCTTTGCTTACACAAACAAAATATTATGTAGGTATACACCTACACATACGTCCTCCCTTAGTTACCCATGCATGGATATATATGTGTTGTTGGAATGTAAGGTGTGATCCTCGTATCGGTGGCGATGATGATAGTCCCTAAGCGGCAACATGTCCTTGATATCGTCGCCTTTTGGTTATTTTGTACATGTATTTTTTATCATAAAAGTGAAAAGCATAGCAGTAGTTCTTCTTATGTACCGTTCAAGGAGTTTTATTGTATAAAACAGCTAGAGAATTTCAAGTCAAGAACTAGTAATCCAATAAAGAAAGCGATCTGGAATATGGAATCAGCATCTTTGCTGCAACTACAAAACAACCATAGCTATACATAGTACATATAATATACATACATAGCTACAAAATATGCTTATGATATGCTAGTTTAGTGAATGGAAAAGTTTTTTTATATCCATCCATGAAAGGCACATTAAAGCTTATAGACACCAGTGGTGATGGTGAATCACCATTGGTGATCATGCTGGTCTTTGGTGCAGTGATCATCTCACAGTCTATACTATAGACTGAAGAATTTGCCTTGTCAGGAAAAGATACTCTATATAGACAGACTTGTGTTTACCGTGTTGTATTTGCACTGATACTATTTGCAGAAAGGAAGGTGGAATGATACATAAGGTGACATTCGATTTAAAGCATGTGTTTCTCTTAGACTACGAAATAAGAAAAAAAAATCTTTTTGGGACGATATTACGAAGTAGAAGAAAGGAAATATCTGTATATTCACGTATTCATCAATCTGGTGAGACTGGGACCACGAAGCTATCAAAGTCGACAGTCGGCATATGCCAGAGCAACAAAAAAATGCGCGTATGTATACTGGGTTAAATGACATGTACCAAGATTTTTTTTTCATTCAAAGAAAGAATAGCTGGAGATTGAGAAAAATAAGAAACTGTTTGGTCCAACAATATTCAACATTGGAAAGCTTTTTCATTACAATTTAATGGGCACTTGGACAGTAAAAATTAAAAAAAGCCATCCGTCCCATCATTGAATATTTTTATTTTTTATAGCTTTGCAACAATAATTATTCTTTCGTATTAGGGTGTATGTTTAGTTATGTACTGTCCGTCATCCGGATTTCACCATTACCTAAGATTTTTATAGGTAGGAAAGTGCTGCAGAACACCCGGTGGTCCAAGCCACAGCCGAAAAAACACTGCTTTTTATCTTATTTATTTAAAACGCTAATTTATATGCACAAGGCTGACATACTCTATATTCTATATAAATAACTGTATGCGCTGTAGTAATTTTGTGAACTTTTGTCAACAGAAAAAGCTCTATAATCAATTCAATATGGAATGTTTTGTGTTCTTCTTCTGGTAAGGATAACGTAAACTTGTTAGATTTGAATCGATGTATTCTCTGGTTGCAACTAGCGGGAGTGGAGTGTCTTTGTATATATTTCCAGCAGAAGTAACGATGGTCAGATAAGCAAAAGGTTTGGCAAACCCCCGCAAGAGATTCCTCTATGCTCTGTTCTATGTACAAGTGCTACTACTACTACTACTTTCACAGTGAAAGTTTCACTGTCTCTCGTCGTATGCTCTTGTTTGACAAGATACTAGAAACTTCTTCTGTGGATTTCTTGGTAAGACAAATATGGTACGCTAACTCACATCTCTAAAAAAAGATCTAGTCTGGTCTCTAATTCACCAACAAAGAACAAAATCAGTTTACTGTCACGGAAAATGTGACACACGTTGGTTCGTATTCAATCAATTAAAATTGTGTAAAAATATAGGTATAGTACTCTTTGTAGCACGCCTCTCGTTTGGTAAACCCTGCCTGGCCAGGAGTCGATAACTAGAAATGAAATCATCTCACCTGCTGCTAATGAACGAGATGCATTGCGAGAAAGCTCATGGAAATATTATATGCTCGTGAAACTGTATCTGTATTCTGTATCTAGTAGTCATGACTCTATAATCTTTGTTTCCATAACGTTTGCAAACCAAACGAATATACATAGATAGGTATTGGCATGGTTTCACTGTGAAACTTTCACACACCGTCACCGATGCTCGAGAGGTACACATTACACAATATCTTTGGAAATGAATTAGAAGAAATGAACACTAAACCAATGCTAGATAATCCATTGGATTTGATTGTAAAGTCTGATGTTATGAAGGAATGATAGAACCTAAAATTATCCACTCACAATTCCAACTGCTGGTTTGTCTACAATTTACCATAATATTATGCTGATCGTCATCAAGAGTGAAACAGTCAGAGTTACGTAGATACTGGGATAATGTACACATTACAGCGGACAAAAATACCTATTTATGAATGTAAATGTACATAGTACATACCAATTTGTAATAATTTCACATTGCATTCCCAGTTCCCTCATTACAATAACATTCTCATTGTTAATTTACGGATGACAACGACAACAATGGTGGCTGGCTATACGTAGAAGAGCAAGTTTTGAATGGACGGTTGTTACGTGGTATTTCATTTCATTATTTCAAACTCATTACACATATTCTCTGCTCTGCATCTTATCATTTGCCATTTGCATTCATACAAGCAAACTAGTTGTGTGGTACACACAAAAAGTCTATACGCAGCTCCAAATTGGAAGGCAGAGTGAAAGTACTACTACCAGATGACGGGGCGAAAAGATACGTTTTAGCTTCTTCTTTTTCGAATGCTCATCGAATGCTTGACATCCACTGAATGAAATTGCATGTTTCTTTGTCGGCTTGTTGGCACCCTGTGCCCTGTAATATTACATTTTCATATAATATAACACGTACCTAGATTACGTATCTCAACTGAAATGGTTCGTCCTGGAGTGAAAAATGCGGCATTTTTCTACTCATAACGTCGGCCGGCACTGTTAAGGGAAATCTAATAATGCAGATTCCATGTAGCACAAAGTGGGATAATGTAGTATTTCCTTTCTCTTGAAAATAGTGATGCAACATTATGAGACGACACTGCATTATGTATGCACAATGTATAGGTACATATATATATGTACCTTCGTACCTATATAGTGTCTCTGTAAGTGTTCATTATATTCAGTGTTCTGTTTGTTCTGTTCTTGTATACATGAGTTCAACATTTCACTTTTCTCATACATTCCATATTTCATTTTCCTATTGTGCATATGTACATAACATGAGAAAATACTGAAATTCAGAATCTATACTCCACACAAGATAAAATAAAAAAAAATATATGTGGGCGCATGTAATTAAGTTAGCATGTAATTCTATAAAAGAAGGGCTGTCGACTTACAAAACTTGTAACTTATAATTTTTGCCAATATTATTACGAAGCGTGTTCGATAAAGAATGCAAAAGTCATTCAAACGAGTATAACTTTTAAACTAATGAATGATGTTTCTAACCTCTACTTTTTTGCATGCATTTGCCCTCTGGTGCGTGTATTAATTCTTGCCTTTTGGTGGATTGGAAATCCCTCTTTCATTGAATTCGGTAAGCAAGTACATAATGTAAAAGTAAAGGTGGTAAATTCCACGTTCTTATATTTCATCTCATTTGTTGTCTGTCTTAATCTATTTATCCTTTTTGCGTAGACTATTATTATTATTATTATTATTATTAGACTTCTACAACATCATCACTGTTCATTATCATTATCATTATAGTTGAACTGACAATATTATGACTTTAAAAATTCCAATGCAGTGTTTAATCACAGAAATCATGGAAAATCGTATTTGGGAAACGTTTTTTTAGAAGCAACAATAAAATTATGCTAAATGTTCTTTTACGAGGCATTTCACATTATACTTAAATTTTGTGTCATGAAACATAAATTAAACGAAAACTAGAGGAATTGCAGAGACTACAAGTCTAGAAAATAAATTATTTTGAAAAAGAGTTTTGAACCAGTTTTAAACCGAGAACCAGATTATGAAACAACTTTATCATATGCTTGTAAGCCCACTTAAAGTTTATTTACATTATTGTTTCCGGAAATGGCTATCAATAATACATACAGGTAACACATTGGCTCTTTCTTTTTGGTTCGGCTCAGTTGGCGATTTTGTTCGTGTGCACGTGTGTTCAAGCATTGTACTTCCTGCAAGGCAGAGCTGCAGCCCTACTCTAACAACCATGTTCCGCATTTCGAAAAACTTGTGGACTCGGAGTATTGTTCTTTGTTTCTTCTTTGTAGCATGTTTTCATTTCATACGAAGACCCAACAATAATTCTTGCCCCTCTGCTGGAAAGGAGCTACAACGTCCAGCTAAAGTCACGACGGTTGTTGATGTGAAAATGTTCCAAAATATTTTAAACTGCTTATGCACCAGGACGTTTATGTATTCACCAAAACTCTCAAAGGGGATTGTTGGTGGCAGCTATGCAAGGTAGCGCACCCAATATAAAACATGTATTAATTCCCTATTCAATTATTTTATTTTGACTTGGTTTTCATTTTTTTTTGGTATACGTTCTTTCAGATTGAACTCAAGCTGTAGTGATGAGGGTACGTACTACCAAAGCGGTCAAAATGTGATATCCATGTCTTTATGGCACGATCCAAAGGCAACGCCTGCACGGCTAAAAAATTATCAAGAAGGCATTTTTGCAAACCTCCAAATGATTCGAAACCACTATCCTGGCTACTCCCTCCGACTTTACACAAATATATCATTAAATTACAATAATGAAAGCGGCTACTGTGACCTCCTTTGCTTGAATGAAGACCTGTTCTGGTGCGACATTACAAATACGCCCAGCCATGGGGATGTAAGTTTAATGGTATCCAGTAGTTGGCGTTTCCTTGCTCTGGGGGATCCTACGGTAAATATCTTTCACAGTCGTGACTTGGACTCATTGATAAGTTATCGAGAGGCAGCAGTTGAGCGTGATTGGTTAGCCAATAACGACCACAAAGCAATTATGTTGATGCGGGATAATAAGGAATTCCACAGGCGTTTACCAATGCTGGGAGGCATGTGGGGCGCCGATAATACCAAACTTACAAACTTGTCTATAGGTGAAAACTTGAGGACTGACATAATCCAATTGAGTAAATTTGCTGCATACCATGAGTATAGCGGAGATCAGACAATTTTAAACCAGGTTATTTTCTATAGAATATCCCGTGACATTGTGGCTTATGACAGTTATCACTGTGTATATTGGTCAAACTACACAGAAGTAAGAGCCTTTCCCTCAAAAAGGAGTAATCGTTGGCATGACTTTGTGGGAAACATAATTAATTTTACTGGATGTCAGATTCTGAAGAATAGTTGGGGTTCTGCGAGTGTCTGTCCTCTTGAGTGCCGACCAGAGTATGGGAAGGATTGGATATATTGCTAATTATAATTTTCTGTTTTCATATATATATTAACTTTAATTTTGATCTTTATTTCTTGTAAGTAGGCCACTTTTAACAAATAATCGAATGTTAACTTCAATTATTTTCTATGTATATATTATGTGATACTTTACACGGTGATTTGCAAGAAATATAAATAAACATTTTGGATATTTCTAATATGGACCTTATTTTAAATCAAGTTTGATGATTATTTGCCGTACATTACATACACACGTATTTATATGAGAGTTGAGTGAGGCTATATATATAAGAAAAACTAATATTCAAATCCTGTGAAAGGAGTAAAGTAGGTGGCCAGTGACTTGACCTGTTGCGATGAGGATATTTATATATTTTTAATTAGTTTGTTTGCGTGCATTGAAAAAACTTAAAACAAAAAAGCATTATTGAGTATGCAGGTATCCTGGCGGCTTTAAATTTTGTTGCACAATTGTCCATTATATTTTGGTTTATGTTTTGCGTTTCCTCTCCACTTCTCCTTTCCAGTTCGTCATGAAATGATTGGAAAGAAGCTACAATCATGTTTCTCATTTTTTGACATCCACTTTAGAATTCCGAGGGTGAACTACGAAACACATTGATTATGATAAGCAATATGATTACAGTCCTGTTTTCGTAGTCAATCCGCGTATAACATAAAAACATAGACGGAAAACTGTTATTTTCCCTCTTCTTCATTCTTTATTCCATTCCTTAGATATTGGTATGTTTGGTGGTGAGTTTCAAGTTGAGTTTCAAGTTAACACAATCAATATAATGTCTGAGCGGAGAAAACAACAGGGGAAAACATGGCTACCTAGAAATTCTACAGTTTTGCTTACAAAGCAACTTTCCATGTTATCGTTGCTACTTTACTGATTGTCCGCTCGTTGTAGCTATGCATTTCCCTAATGTCTCAGAATTCACACCCTCATTCCAAACGTGTCCATCATCATCACGCATTCCCTTTCTGTACCATTTCAACTTCCATCATGATTCGCTAATAATATTACTGTTCTCCGAAAACTATGAACAATTTATAAGGATGTGAGAGGTTTATTATACCGTTTCTCTCACAAAAATTCCTGTATCCCTTTTATTATGACAAAAACTCCATTCATTCTCTTGTAAGAATTTATATGTTAACAAATAATACTATAACACCTTATTTTCACCACGCACATCATTCCATGAATATCCGTTATCCAAAAATACTCAGAGCTACTTTAAGGTTTACTAACTTACTAACTACACCTGACAATACCTATGAAATTGTAAAAGAAACAAACGTTGTTTATTTATGTATGATAAGATAACTTAACGACATATTTACTGTCACAAAACTGCTGTGTGTGTAGTTATTATGTTGATATTTATTTAAAAAATTAAAAATGTTATTACCCTGTAAGATCTGTTATATAGTAACAATATTACTTTATCCTAGCAGTTATGCACAATGAGACTCTAAAACAATATGCCCCTATGTAATTCATAACTTGTCCAATATTGATTGAGTAATACCCGGCGCTGAAAAGAGTTTCAACAAAAATCATTGTCACCCAGCAACTCTACTTATCATTAATTATGATGAGTATCTAACGTGTGAGGGATATTATATATGAGATATATTGCATTAATATTTGTGTTATTTTATATTATTTACACTAATTGCAGTAATTAGTCATTATTATTAAATAAAAATATGGCTACATATAAAAATTATATAAATGTATGCTATATATTTTATTTAGCTCAGCAGCAGTTGCAATGCAATGGTTGAGTACTGGTTAACATACCAGCCACCGTATTACATTGGAAGTCATTATCATTAAATATATCCTGTAATCCTACTGCATACCTGATCTGCTCAACCGTCGTATTAATATAAATGCCGAGTTAAAGTACTGTAACTTGGACACTACGATGGTGTGTGGAGCTTCATGTCAGAAAGTCATATTATTGCCGTGGCACAGTTTTGTAGCCGGTTTTTTCGAGGACTTTTTTGTATTTATTCTACTTCTTCTAGAACAACTTGTTGACAAGCTTAGGAATACAAATTTTGGCTCAACTAATTTTCTTCTTCGTGGTTTTGATAAGAGCCAGAACAAAAACTTAACTTGGTGATGGCAATGTCGCCGGTGAAAATTCACTTTTATCACGTAATGTGGTTTGCAATGAGAAAGAGTAGAGACTTATTCTCTCTGCTCATGCTAACTGCCAGAGGAGCTTAGGTACACAAAACAAACTTGATGGCGTCACGTAGATAGGATTACTTATATAGTGTAGAAAGAAAATTTCATGCCATAAAATTAACATAAGTTTAAACGAGGTCAGACCTTATTTAAGTCTCCTTTGTCCAACCTCGCTCGACAACACGACAACACGACTTGGAGAAAGGAGCATTTGTGGCATAAAAGGAGAGAAACATGAGACGATGAAAGCAATCAAGCTTTACAATGAATGTGGTACTATGGTAATATTACTTTATGCAAATCTTATTTTAATGATGTTACACTTTTAGTGGCAATGTACCGCTGTTACCAGTACTTGTATAAAACACATATAAAAGCTATTTTGTATGAAAATCGAAGATCTTTGTACATATTGCTTGAATGATATTTCATTTCGCATGGTTGCCCAGACATAGAATTCTCGTTCTATAGATCTTAACACCAAGAATTAAGAATTGGATAAGGGTCCTTGACATGCTTACAATGAATTTGATATTGTAAACAGTTGTTTAAAACAACCATCACCGTAATATATCCCCAACTAAGATGGAAAGTATTAACTTGTGAATGTATTTATGAAGGCTTTAATTATAGTGTTCAAATATTAAATATTAATTGATTAATTTAAAAGAAATAAGGGTCAAAACAGTTCAGTTCAAATTCAACATTTTTTTAAAGTATGTATTTGGTCAATTTTGAGATAAAAGTACAATTCTTACCTCTACTCGAACCATACGATCTCATATCCGCATAAAATATTTATCATATTACAAGAATTTGACTGCTACCAATATAATAGACAGTAATTTTTTAATAGGGTTGAATTGAATTTTCATTTTTCACAAAGCCAAAATGTGCATGGCAACAAACTGGTATAAAAAACAACTATTAATTATTACAGGGACGCCTTTTACTGTCGCGAGCTTGTATCGTTATTGAAATCAAATTGAAAAAAATGAAAAATGAAACAATCTGCTTCTGAAAATTACTTAAATTAATTTCACATACAACTACAGTATGAAACAGTTTAATCGAGTAATTCCAACTTCATACGAATAATTCTTAATACGAAGAACAACAATAATCTTATTATTAAAACTACAAACCCTTGTGTGTACGTACACGGTTTTATTTTTTGGAATCTCATGTAACCAGATAAGAAAGCGACCAGAGAAGGATGGTAAGTTAAATTGCCGAATGTTGGAATAAACAACATATCAACAACAACAAATCCTCGTCATCCCACACAACAAACCGTTTTATCTGTACAAATAATCGTTCACCTGTGTAACATCTTTGTTTTTATAAATTAAAACCCTGTCAAATCAGCTATAGCACCGTGTTTCGGTTTTTATCATTATGATGAAATTTTGGGTTAGAATAGTCGTTGGGCTTAGTTTCTTCCTAGTAACATGCATTTATTTCGCAGCACAACTCACTAGCAACTCTCACTCTCATCCTCATCGTCGTAATTTATACAGAATAACCAGAAGTTTCTGCACTTTCTCTCCTAGAAAGAATCCACAACTTACAACTGAAGTTGATTATGTGAAAATGTCCCAAACTATTCACGACTGCGTATGCTCCAGGACGTTCATGTATCCACCAAAACTTTCAAAAGGAGGAGACCATGAAAGAGACGCTGATGGTAGTGAGACCTATCCAAGGTGGTTTACTTTAAAATAAATTACATGTTAATTTCATATTATAAAAATTATTTTAACCTCTTTTGGTGAACTGTATTATAGATTGAACTCAAGCTGCAGTGATGAGGGTACGCACTACCAAAGCGGTCAAAATGTGATATCCATGTCTTTATGGCACGATCCCCTTGTTAGTCCAGCACTACTAAGAAATTATCAAGAAGGAATTTATGCAAACCTCCAAATGATGCGACATTACCATCCTAACTACTCCCTCCGAATTTACACGAATGTATCATTAAATGGCAACGACGAAAGCGGCTACTGTGACCTCCTTTGCAATAATAAAGACTTCTTCTGGTGCGACATTACAAATACGCCCAGTCATGGGGATATGAGTTTAATGGTATCCCTAACTTGGCGTTTCCTTGTTCTTGGGGACCCTACGGTAAATATCTTTCACAGTCGTGACTTGGACTCATTGATAAGTTATCGAGAGGCAGCAGTTGAGCGTGATTGGTTGGCCAAGGACGACCACAAAGCGATTATGTTGATGCGGGATAACAAGGAATTCCACCAGTTTTTGCCAATACTAGGAGGCATGTGGGGCGCCGATAATACCAAACTTACAAACTTGTCTATAGGTGATAACTTGAGGACTAACATAATCCAATTGAGTAAAGAGCTAAAGTATCATGTGTACAGCGGAGATCAGACAATTTTAAACCAGGTTATTTTCTATAACATATCCCGTGACATTGTGGCTTATGATAGTTATCACTGTGTATATTGGTCAAACTACACAAAGGTTAGACCCTTCCCCACAAAAAGGGGTGATTGTGCTGATGCGAACGACTTTGTAGGAACGAAAGTTAATTATACTGGAAAGTATATGTATTGGCTTTGGGGAGCAAATCAAATGTGCCCGTTCGAATGCAGACCGAAGTATGGACTTCATTGGACGTATTGTTAAACATACTATTTTTTACATCTTTTGTACAAAAAGCATTATTCTATACAGAATCGATTACCATCAGTTTAGATCTTTATCATTGCATCAGAATATTTTAAATATAACGCAGTATCAGTTTTTTATTTTATTTACGTTTTCTGACTTATTTTCTGTTTTAGTTTTAAGCTTTGATAATGATGATGAAGATGGTAATCTTTGAAAGATTGGTATTTAAATAAACTTTCTTCCACTCTAAACCTGTGTATATTCATTTGTTGTTGTTTTTTCATTTCTTCCCCGACTATTTTAGATGATCAAAAATCCTTTTTCTAAGGTGTCATTCACAATTTAAAATACATTTCATTACAGAACCATCCATGTACGAATTTTAAGCACAGTTTCCAACAATGTTATTTTAGTAGGATAAAATCAGAGGCACATGTGCAGTGCACTACATTAGCATTCCCAGCATTTTTCCCTTCTCATTATTTGTATGGTGTTGTTACCTTTTCAAAGTATTTTTTGTGAAAACACGACAAAACACAGAATAGAACACATTTTGCCGCGTTTTGTATTTGAATATAAGACTTTACGAGTGTGTAGGAGTATGAAGGAAATCAAAAGCGGAAATGGAATATAACGGAATTTAACATTGTTGATTGTGGGCTAAGGTTATATAGTTGTATGTATTTAGTCTGCGAGAGAAAAATGTAGTAGGAAACTTGGAATCTATAGCTTGGTGCAACAAACAACACATTGTACGTAACGGTTAGGCAAAATTTTCAAAACAAGAAATAAGAAACTTGCTACACCAGCCCAATTTGTGGATTCAGTAACCTCGTGTTTGCTCGTAATGCGTTTTATACAGTATAACTTATACTTCCCTCGCTTATCAATCATGCTAAAAGATCGTTATTTAAAACGACTGTATCGGGTAGTAAATGAAAAACTGTATTTTTTTATGAGAGAGTATGCTTGAATGAAATAATATACAAACGAGTAGTTGTTTACTATTTGCATACAAAAAGGTAACAAAGCCGGATTATTTTTCACCAGTAAAGCTATACCTATATGTATGCATATTATATATACTTATTTTCCTGCATAAATGCCCTCATGTTTTTTTATGAAACCGTTCACAAGCTACACCCCCTTGTTGTTTACCAACAAAAAAAACTGCGTACCATATAGTAGGATCAAGTCCAATTGAGGTTTTTGTGGTAAAATTATACTGCAAATCAATACACTACATACACAGACTCGGCAAACCCACAGGGTTTTATCGCATGTCCACTTTAACTTTTATTTAACTTCTCTTATTGTATAAAACCATGACATGTACATAATACATACACATTTTTAAATTGTTATGCATGGACAAAAATGCAAGCTACGTTCTTATTTGAAATTGCTTTTGTTGTTTATATTGAGCTTGCACATTTCAGCCAACCACTGTGTTGTGCATTTTAGCTGGTCGTAAAAGCTTTATTTGATGTTTTATAGGTTATGGAATTGGAATACAAGAACGCTAAAAAGAAGTACATTCAACATTATACATTCACGCACTTTTGGCTTTTTTCAGATTTTCAGATGCAGTTGGGTTGCTATTGTTTTGTTCTTAATACTAGTTTTATTAGCATTATGCATGCAGAAATCCTTTTAACTGAAAACATTTCGAGGAAATTCCTTTGATTGTGCTGTTGTTGTTGTTGGCGTGTTGGTTGACTGATTTACTTTTATTTTGTGTAGCTCAACAGTGTGGTGTAAAAATCTCTCGGGAGTCATGAAACTGTTAAAAAACGACAATATACAGACCACTGAAAGACGGGCTTTCAAAAAATATTTACAAGTTGTTCATTTAGGTATAAATTAATTATAATAGTTAATCTCTGCCCCCAATTTTTCGTCACTAAGTTTTACACAGTTCAAGTCTTTCCCCACTAAAGCAGAATTAAATGATTTTAAAAGCGTTTAAAAGTGTGATCCCTCAGAACTTTCAATTCATATTTTACAGATATATGCTTGGCAAGGTTCATCCCAGGTTTGTTTGGAGTCTGTACATTTCAGGAATTTAGGTATACACGGAATTAAAATAGTTGTTTCTCTGGACGGACACCGAAAAATGCCATGATCAATGGCGTCTACAATGTTTTCAGCTGTTTTATGATTCATATATGTGACATGACATGCAATGATACAGCTACATTTGTTGTTGTTTTGTCCGCAGACAACCGCGGTTTCCAGCTACGTTCTATACACAAGAGAAATCAGTTTCTTGAAGGTTCCAGTGTTATGTTTCAGTGATATAAGTACGGAAAAAAGAAAGCATACGCAAGTACTTGCATGACATGCATACAACTATGTTTTGTACTCTACACAAATTATTGTTGTTCATAATGCTAAAAAGTAAAATACTGTAATAGAGAATATTATTATTATTATTTTATGTTATTTTGCGGACGTAAACATGTATAGTCATTTACATTTAAATGTACATTGCCATTTTATTATGCAAATCGACGAGACGCGACTTGCTCTGCACGAAGAGATTAAATTTGACCTGCTTTTTCATCTTGTTGTACATGAAGGGTGAAAGGGAAAGAGAGAAAAAAACGACGACGGGACAGGACAAAGAGCATATAAATGCGCATAGGGTACAAGACTACACGAAAGTATAATCTACAGCTGCCAAAGTACACATTTCTACGATACAATCTAAGATTTACAAGCTTCAAGGGAGAAAGAACATTTTTATATGTGCTTGAGGAAGAAAAAAAAGCTTTTTGATAAAACTCCGAAAAAAACTTGGAGAAAAAAATCTATGCATTCAGTTTTAAGTTAGCTATATAGGATACTTTTAGTCCAAATTCTTTTTTGTAAACCCTGTTAGTAGTAAAAAAAAATTGATACGATGCGCCAGATGCATACCTACCTAAATACATATTAATCATATGTAATATTTATATACCTACTACTTAGGTATTATACATGCATAATTTGTCTTTCACAATGTAATGGAAGGTAACAAACAAACGTTTCAACAACAATGTCTTTGTCGACCTTATGCTATTTTGTTAAATCCATGAAATGTTAATATGGAAACAAAATTGTTTTCACAAATCACAAGATACTGAAGTACTTATTATTTTATATACTAAATACACTAAGGTTGAAGGTACCTAATATAGTTACCATCTTTATCTTTATTACTCTTTGAAAGAAAGTGGAAGAGTGGGTATGCATATAAGCTTTTCATGTGTTTAGTTTTTGTTATTCCTAAGGAGCAGGTAATGTGGAATTTAAATATGGAAAACATAAAATAGTAGCATGCAATAGTAAACCAACCAGTAGCAGAACATGTATACCTACTTAAAATTAATGCATCAAAATCTTTATCATTTTCGTCGACGAAACTTTTTTTCAAGGAAAAAAATGAGCGTGTGCCCTTTCTCTTTCTATGAATCAGCCATTTTGTTAGCCTTTTTTATGTTTGCGACTGACTACTTGTAGAAAATATATACATAATTACTACAAGGAAACCCAATTGCAATTACAATAAGATTGTATTGTCCTTGTGTTGGTAAGATCAAATTTTTTAAAGTGTGTAGATTGCAGATATGTGGAGCAAGTTTACTGTTGTAGGCGTTGTTCAATTTTTTGTTGTTGTTATTTTTCCTTTTTGGTACAGAAGATATACGAGAACAACAATCTCATTTTGCTTGTTGTACTGGAAATCTTTTGCAGCAGTGGAAGTAGAAACATGACCGAAAAGAGACAAGTTATGGTACTATGCTCTATACGAAAT
Source organism: Paronellides praefectus (assembly GCA_027744595.1). NCBI lineage: Eukaryota > Metazoa > Arthropoda > Collembola > Entomobryomorpha > Paronellidae > Paronellides > Paronellides praefectus. Next base: position 23,741 of record JAITYZ010002177.1, read on the forward strand.
TATTAAGAAAAAAAGAAACAAGACAGTGTGTGCCAGAGTGCTTTTGTGTACAAAAAAGTAAAAGCACAGAGTTACAAGGCAAAGCTTTCCATTCATATCAACTCTCGGCTAGAGTTTATAGTGAGGGACACTGGGAGATTATACCATGTTATTACCCATTTCTTTTTTAGAAAGAAAGTCAACAGGATGATCGCAAGAGAGTATGATGCTATGTGTAAAGCAGGGTGTCCAAAAAAATGTAAGAGGCGGATGCAAGCAAGTTTTTGTACTATATGCACATATGTGCCTGATACTGACAAAAAATCTCTACATTACTTTATCGTTTCCCATTCTCTTTCTTTGCCCGTCCTGTCATCTTGTTATGATGTTGCAGGAAGGGAGAGAGAAAGAAAGAGAGCAATAATTGTAACTACCAACAAGATATATGTTACTTTTTACTACAAAGTACAATGTAACTTGGGAAAATTTGTATTGTGTGCAAATGCTCTCTAAAAAACAACAATATCTTTCTGCTTTAAATTCCAAGTGCACAAAAATTACGACTCTTTCTACGTTTTTTCTCGTTCTCTCTCTCTCTCTCTTTCCTTTATGCATTATTCAATACTATTTTTTATCTATGAGAATGACTAAAATATTTATATGAAATTGTAATCATGACTGGTGTAGAATGCTGGCTAAAAAAATAAAATAAATTTTCTACTTTCATGTTAAATTTGTTATGCAATCCGTATTCACACGACGTGGATTCCACGTTGTAGTTTACATAAACAAATACAATTTCATTATTAGTACAATAATTTATACTTTTGAAGGTCCTGTAATTAGGATTTTTTAATTAGTTGCATAAAGAATTCCCAAAAAGTCAATGCAATATTCTACCAACACATTATAAACAAAAGAAATCGGTGGTCTGGACAATTCTATGTAAAATATACTCAATTTTGAATTTTAAAATTATATCTAAAACATAAAAAAAGAGCTGCAGATTACAATTACTTTTTATTGTAAAATGTTGAAATATTTAGAAAAACCAGCCACGGCTTTATTTGGCTCTGTACTGATAACTTGAAAAATAAACTACCCGTGCATTTAGGTATTGTATGTTGTTTACCTATTAACTTTCTGATAACTTAATTCAAATCTACTTCCATTTATAAAAAAAACTAATAATAATATCCATAATAGGAAGTTATGCTGTATTCTGATTAGATTCTTGTCTATGATTTTGATTAAGTTTTCGTAAAGCAAACATAGAAGCACACTACCATCGCACCACTTGGAAGTATACAAACATTAAATTTCATAGCCTTTAAAAAAACCTTATATATATTTTTTATACCATTCTTCTAGTGTAGTGGAATCTAGACAGGAATTGACGGTAGTTAGTAGTATATATTTGCGATGATGATGGTGATGATGTAATTACACAATCAACTCCCTCATAGTCAGTTAGCTGTCTGACTAATTAGTTTATGTACATGATGGGAAAAGTTTTTAATATGAGACTACTACTACTACCTCTTTATGTACAAAAACTCCACTTTTCTCCAATGTTGTTTTTGTTGGTTGTTAAGTTTTTGCTACGCGTGTTTTAGCAAAAACCTGGTTCCCCCACCAACAAGAAAAAAACTTGCTATCTGGTGGCGGCTCCGTTTGTACATGCATAAAAGTTTAACAGGTCGCAAGGTTTTTGCCTTTCGCCTTTCCTCGCATTTATCACGTTTGCTTCAAGTTTTCAAGGCACAAGCCCAACTGTAGTGTAAAGAAAATTATCACTTGTTTACAAGTCTATGTAATATACGTACAGTATATATATACCTACCTATGTAAGTATCAACACATGGTGGTGTTCAAAGAACTTAATCATTATAACTTTCACCCCTCACCAATACAAGAAGACGTTGACACTACAACGATACATTCTTTTAAGTTTGAAAACACATTTTAAAGTATACATATATTTCTGCTGTTGAACAGACGGGCTTGATGTTGATGATGACAACATGATAAGAAATACCAAAACTATTCTGAATAGATACCTAACTGCATTGCAACTGGTTGTCATCATTTTATTTGATAGGTTCTGTCAAAAGTAAAAAGGGAAAAGTTGTTCCATGGATTGACTGTGTGATTAAATAATAATTACCTAATCTGATACTTTTTGTACTAGAAAAGTTTGTATCCATTTGAACGAGAGATCGTGCCATTCCGCTAAAGCATCGGAATAGGAAATAAATCTTTTTTTAAAGGAATTAAACCTCGCAACATCTTGCAGTCGTTATTCATGCTATATTATGTGTTGGAGACTGTATTTTGATTCTGATAGGCTCTTATTTGGATGTATGTAAACATGTAACATATATGTATTTACAACTACAGTACATGCTCTTTATATACAAGAGAATTCTGATACGGAAAAAGGAAACTATTTAATTTCGTTATGATTTCAGTATCAAACAAATTAATAGCGAATGAGCTGTGTAAGTACTACACATATACATATATATACATATACAGTTTAATTTTTACATTTTTGCCGGCAAAGCCAGTCTTGTACTCATTTTCCTTTTACGAATTCGAGTTCCGTCCGTCATTACAAATTCGTTTCTTTTGTGTTTTCCATAATGATACAAGATTGGAACCGTCAATGTTGTCTAATTTTTTTTCCTCCAAGCATGTTCAACAAATTCTATATCAAAGCGCAGTTTGATATAACAAAACACGTACAAAATGTACTTTTTTGCTAGGCTAGCTCAAATTTCTTTGAAATGAAATAACAGGAAGAAAAATCTTTGTTCTTCATGATTTCATCAAGCTTCTTCTTCTCTTTTTCTTCTTAAACTCCTTATTTTCATCATGATTGCAAAAGGGCTTTACATTTTTTGTGAGACTTCTTTTAGCAGGAAAATCACAAAAAAATAGTCGTGCGTTGCTTTATTCTCTTAATGTGGTAATGCTAGTATGTATGTGAACCGTAAAGACACGAAGGGTATAACAGGATATCAAAGATGTATTCTACATAGAGTACCATACTGAAGCTTGACGCTTTTATTTGCACATTATATACCTACTAGGTATACGTCCACTCTCTTTAGTAATGAAAAAGAAACATAACTACATATTATTATATTTTCTGAACTTTTCAATTTCGAAACTACAATTTTTTTGTTCCCTTGTAGCAGCGATAAAAATTTGTGCCTTTTTCTAGGATTCTGCTGGTACACTACTGATTCTACACTGCATATACATATATGTATACAAATATATTACATGTATGTTTGTATATATTTTTTTATTATACAAGGGTGCCCCTTATTAGCATGATATTGGAAAGGATGCAATTGGGCAGTCGTTTCTCTCACCCTCTCATTTCAATGTAATGTGAGTTTCGGGAATTATATGTGAAAAGGGAAAGTGGAGCGAGTAGGAATAAAATGACTTATTGCTTCACTTTTCTAGTAGTAGTAGTAGTAGTAGTAGTAGTAGTACATAGTTTATACTACAAAACGTACACATTTACACATTCCATGATTCCATCTCTCCATAATAACATCATGACATCACTAAGAATAAGAAATACAAACATAAAATGTAGAGGGATACACAAAAAAGCTATATATTATGTAGCAGAAAATGTTGTATGCACCAAGATGTCCATTATTATAGGAAAATTGTGTAAAAGACAGACATAGTCTAGAGAAAAGTTTTATGGTTATACGAAATGTAAAATATGTAAAAGCTATGCCATGTTAGTTGTTTCAAGCGAAACATGATGATGATGATTTTTTTGGCTATGTGTGTGGTGGCAAACCTGCACATTGCTTGTAACTTGTACTCTCTCTCTCTCTCTCCCTTTTTGTATTGTTTCATTTTCATCATCATGGACTATATGACCTGCATACTATAATATACTATAATGCGGCATACCATCGCTACACGCTGATATGGCATGGTGGCCTAATATGCGTATAGATATATCGTTGTGAAAAGTGAAATACCCTTTTTTAAATAGATGTGATGTGATATAAAGGGAGCTTTTTGTAAAAATGTTTGGCACCACCAAAAATAATAATACTGCAGTGTGTACCACCAAAAGCCAGCATTTACTGCACACAGTTATGTCGTAATACCATATCTCTACAACAGCACTACCCCCATTAGTTTCAATGTCTGTATGCCACAAACATTTCCACCACCACAAAAAAAAGAGAAAGAAAACCCCATGCTTTTCTCTCTTTTTTTGCCATATTCCTTCCTAGATACATATTTTAGTGCACATGGCTTCCTTCTAAATGGATTTTTTTTCTTTTTCCTTCACATGGACCACCACTAGAAGCATTTCTCTGGCAAGAAGATGAAGACCAACGGAATGAGTGAGAGAAGAGAGTCGGGATGAATTCAACAAAGCAGACCAAACCATGGGAAAAAAGGAAGAGAAGAAAAAAAGATACAGAAATCAAGATCTGCAGCTGAATGTCCTTTTTAATGCCATATTATTACTACGCCTCTCTATATACGAAAAATTATAACGGAAATTCATACTATATTTAAGGAGAAACTATATATACCGCTTTAAAATGTTACTTTTTAGATTGGAGTCTGTTTCGGTAACTTCAGTACATTTTTCTTGCATAGCAATAACAATAATAATAATGATAATAATAATAAGATGGAGAATATATATACATGTTATTGTTGGAAACAATGAAACGCAATATGGCTATATAAGGACGTACTGCATGCAGAGAGTGCAAGTGGCAGCGGCTTTAGTGTTGTTACTGGTTGAGTGAACATCAAGTTTTTATTGTTGCTCTTGTTGATAAGTACACACTCTTATCAACGGCAATGCAATGCAATGTAATAAAGGATTATAGTTTATAGTTATAAATATATGTGGTATGTGTGTCACCACTGTGTCAGTACAAATGTCATTTTCATGTACACTTTAAGATTATAGTGCTCATAAGAACATTATTTTTTAGAGAAAGAAGACAAACAAAAATTCAAAAGTCAAGAAAGACAAGGTGATTATACTGATTATATTCGTCTTGAGACCTATCAATGCATTACAACAACCCTTACAAGGACCAACACACGAAACCACCCTCTTGCACAAAACATAAAATGGCTACTAGAGAGAAAAGGAGGACCAAGCTGCATATTATATATAAAGCCATTATGCTGTGGTGGTGACGAGCGATGCCTTTATATTTAAAATGGATAACTGGAACACTTTCTCATCATCATCAGCCTTACTTTGATGACGGTTATCATCATCTCATTTCGTGATATAACTAGCAACAATGGCTATTCCATGTCATTTGTATTCCCTACACCGTGAAGAGTGCTTGTGAGAATACATGACTGTGACGATGATGATGATAACAGGATGTATCTTCCGTACATTATATTTTGGAGGAGCAGGGAAAGTAAAAAAAACGCAAGTGAAACTCAACTTCACCTTGTCTTGTGTGCTCGTCGTCTTGGGTAATTGTGCAATTCTAATTCTACCAGAAAATAAGATTTTTTAGACTCTTCACAAGCTGTGCTCATTTTTGTGTCTTGCGTTCTATCATTAAAGCTATCTTCATTCCACTGGCACATTCTCCCTTTTTCAACTCCCTGAGTGTGTGTATGTGTGTTTGCTTTCACTTTAAGAATATATACAACTTTCTCTTTTCTTGATCAAATCAAATCAGTATAAGGATTTATCCTTTCCCCTGGTATAAAGTTGGGAGTTGAAGTGTAGGTACATATTATAATATGTTTAGGCTGCTTGCATTTTTGTTTCCATTCCACAATGTTAGGTATACTTTTTCCTCCGGCTCAAGGATACAAAATACACATACAATATTTTTGTCATTTTGTTATAAGGGAGCATGATAATAATAATAATAATAATAATAGTAGTGATGTTGATGGGAACATAAAAGTTATAATAATAGTGGTTGTTCTTCTGTTGTAGCACCGCCAATATTACTATTAGAATTATTTGTTGAGGACAATGAAGCAAATTGCGCGCTGTTGCTTTTATTTTCGCTTGATAGTACGTCTCCGGTCCTTTGTCTGTACCAGAAAAGCTGACTGGGTAGTTTCCATAAAAAATGCTGCTGGTTGGGTGTACTACGAGGGGTCGTGCGGTGTGTGTGGTGGTGGTATTATCATCATTCGCATATATATACAACAGCGGGTATTATTACATGTAATATATAAAGCACTCATTTTCTTCGCTATTTACTTGCCGAAAGTTCCCCAGAGAACTGAAAGAGAACTATGGATTGTGTAAAAGCGAACAACCCACAAAAAAATGTAGGGGAATTGTCAAGGCGCATGTAATGCGAATGAGTGAACTACAAAGTAGCTTTAAATAAAATGAGTTTAAAGGAGAAGAAGGTGGATGTGGAAGCGAGAAAAATCCGGAAAAACCGAGCAGAATAATTTTTATTGAGATACTGCAGCTATTATCGTTAAGGAATCGAGTAAATTGTGAGTGGAACTGGATTTCTCAATTCGTTGAGTCAACTGAAGAATAGGCAAATTGCTTTTTTCTTCTTCTTCTTATTCATTCACTTTTTTTGTATCTCAGACATTTTTCTTTGAAGAATTTTCTAGATTTGCCATGTTTGTCAGTCAGTCAGATATAGTAACTATTTAGTCGCTATGAATATGATCATTCATGATGATCAATAAAAAATAGTATTTTGCACTTTCTCCATGCTTTCTCCTCCAAAAATGAACGAGGTTCCTAATTCAGAGAAGATACATACATATTAATAGTAGTACTGTTTAGTGTAACGGTCCACCTACATGTAGACAGATATACGTATACACAATACACACGTACATTGTGAACAATAAACGTTATGCATTTTTCTAATGTTTCCCCAAGTAATTTTAAAGTACCGGAATTCATTATTTTAGCAACAGGAAGTTTTTAGCATCAACTTACGGATTTAACGCATGTCTGCTTTTTATTAGTGTAACTTGTTTTAATGTTAAATGTAGTAAAAAACATAAAAGAGTTTCTCTCAATATCTTGAAGAAAGTTTGTACAAATTTTACAATTAAATGATAGCTTCTTTATTGCATCATCATCATCATCATCCAATGTTAATAAACTATGTAAAATATGCACCTCATGGATAAAATGGAAATGAAGACTAAAGGAATTTCTTTCTTCTTTTGTGTATTATTTGAAATTAGAACATTATAAAAGCGTGTAATAATAAGTAGTATAGGAAAAAGTGCTGTTTGAATTTAGACATTTAAACTGTATACATTCACAGTGCAGGCGTAGAATGAATTAGAATGGTACGAAAGGCAATAAGTAAGAAGCGACGTGATGAGGATATCATGCGATTTTTCCAGGGAGACTATTTTGATTGCTATACATAACGAAAAAAATAGCTTCCAAGCGCCTGTACTTTCACTTATTAAGGAAATTCTATATCTTCAAAGGTAAGTTTCAAATAATGTTTCAGTGTGGGATTTGTGATATTATATTCGGGAAGAATCCCAGAAAATATTACGCAATTGTGTTTAAAATATAAGAGCGATAAAATATGCATAGTGTAATACACATCATGTAAAATACATGTTACTTTAATAAACCACGAGTAAAAAATGTGTAATGAAGTAGCATGAGCTTATGGCATACAAGTATATATTATGGTAGAGTTCATTTAACGGAATTAAAGTATAATCTATTGATCTTCTGTCAAAATGTCACCAGTCACCATGCCATATTATATTGTTCAAATACTCAACCCTGGAATTTGACCGATGATGTCAGCATTCTGTTTTGGAGGACAGACTGGCATGCATTATCATTAAATGGTCATATAAAATAGTCATGATAAACTTATAATAACATTAATATAGCATACAATTATACATGTAGCACCAGCGTGAAGCATAAAGAATGGTAGCTAATATTATAGTTATTTTTTTGGAGGTGGTGGGTGGGTGGAATAGTGGGTAGTAAGAAAAAAAATGTAATATATTTTTTGTTACTTCATTTTTGATACCTCTGTTGCCTGCTCCGCTACATTTTATACCGAAAACGATTATGAATTTGTGATGAGGTATATAGGGAGTTCACTCTGTAGAAATAAAACGGAAAATAACCCAACCTGTTGGTATAGCATGGTATCAATGAAAGATATAAAAATGTGCATGTTTGCTTCCTATTGGAATTGTATAGAATCCTCGTGTCTACTTTTGTAAAAGAGAATATCAAGAATTGGGTAGCAATAAAGTTAGAGTGAGAGAGCCACACAGGGCCCCCGCCACCACCACACTTTATAGAAGACGAGCAAAATAGCGGATTGCACTTGCAGAAAAAAAATATTATGCAGAGCAGTCAATTTAACAGTGTCATGATATGTCATATGTATAAAAATGCAATTTTATATACGAACCAAAGGAACACAAAAATGTTTTCTTTTTTTACATGACAAAACGCATGTTTCCTTTTACATAAAAAAAATTCCAATTCCACACGGTCTTGAATTCCATTCTTTTTGTCATTTCCTTTTCTCTCTTTCTTTGCTCCTTTCTCCCTTTTGCGTTTTCTCTTTTATTGCTCACTTAATATAGAGCAGTAAAGAAAATTACTTGGACAAAAAAGAAGCTTTCTTGAGACACTTTCATTAATCGATGGCAATATAATATATTCTTCCATACTGAAAGTATAAACATATGTATGTGCACAAGAAAACCCTTTAGGAAATTCAAATAATATTATCTGTTATGTTAGCTACTTATTTTTTCCCTTGTTGCCTTCAATTTTATTGTTCAATATGTTCGAGTTTTTTTTATACTGCAAAAAAAGTAGCTTTTAAAAAACTTTTTCCCCGAGAGATAAGAGAAGGAAAATGATTAAGTGGCAAAATCAGAGAAAGAGAGCGAGCGAGTTTTGAAAAAAATAACAAATTTGCAAAAAAAAGTCCCTCTCCTGACAATAAGCTATATAATAGCCAAATTTCCTTTAAATGTTTACGATAACTTTATAATTCCTATATAATTTAGATTATAGTAATTGTAAGCTGAATATATGAGCAGATTGTAAACGCTAAAAAATGGATCTAAATTTAGTCATATATTTGAATTGGCAAAGCTCAAAGCTATTATTTTCCTTCACTCGCGCGACTAAACAAGGCATTCCTCTCAACTCCAAGAAGCAATTGAGTTTTTATAACACGTAATATCTTATTACATTGGCACTAATACACACTGTTTTTCAACATGATTGTTCCATCGCATTAAAAAAAACTGTTTGATATTATGGGCATACATGTAGGCGGTAGTGATAGTGTAAAAGATAAATGCAAACTACTAAACTGAAGGATAATGGATTGAAAACAAGTATTTACAACAAGAGTATAGTCTACCTTATAATAATCAAACATGTCATTTCAAACGACAAAAAAATTATTTGAAAGGAAAATTTGGAAAATAGCGCAAGGAAGGAAACGAATACAGAATTAGGTCTGACCATAATTTTTCAAATTAACATAATATATTTATGTAAACTGAAAACCCAACTTTTACGGTACGCGTAAAGTTGTAGTGTAACGTGGTTTGTTACAATTTTGCATGCATACGAAACATAAAATTTGTGCAAACATTTTGCTTCCCTGCTTGAAAAAAAAGAAAATGTGCGCAGTCAAAACACAAAGCATGTAGAGAAAGTATGGTGGTGTGGCGGGAGTACTAATAGTATATATTATTTTGTTTAGAGTTACAACTGCGAAGTATAAACACTTTTGGATTTTTTTTTCGTCGACTTCCTCTTATCAGCAGCCACAAAGCGAAAAAAAAAGTTTTTTTCTTTTCTGCTTAAGAGAGCAATGGCATGATGATGGAGTAGTTATTATAAAACTTTGTCATGACATGTTATGTAGGTAGGGCTGAATGATTGGTTGATTACATATTTTATCTGTAATACTCACCGCCATTTTCATATTAACCAAAATAATGCCCCAATATACACAAACATGGTATTATTATATGATGTGTATATATGTGCATGATCTTGTATGCAAACCATGCGTACAGTAATAATAATTGTGGTCACTTTCTCTTTTTTTTCTTTTTTTTCTTCCCTTCCAAAAGTGAGCATTTTCCCCCTTTTGTTTTTGTTATGTAAATGATTAGTGAGTTGCGTGTCTAACTTGCAGGCATAAACAGAGAAGAAAAAAATATTATAACTGAGATATACCCCAAGAAGCAAAAACATGTTTTGAGAAAATAAGTACAACTATATTATCGCGTTTTGTTAACATGCAAATATACTAGTAAAACGGGGGCAAGGGAATACACACATACATAGCCAGAGGAGAGAAGAGAGAAATGTATAGAGGTACACTTTTTATAACTGGGAACATTTTGTATGAGTGTTGTGTATATAAACAAATGTATGTAATAAAAAAAAATATTCCATTGTTGCTGCTCTGCCGTTTTGTGTTTGTTCTGTTTTTTTTTGTTGCATGCATAACTTTTTCTAATAAGTAGTAAATGTTTTGTAGGGAAAGTTGAGTTGAGTAGTAGTGTTAGTTGTTACCTATATTGTTATATATTATAATGTGCTAAAAATGTTAGAAAAAAAGAATAAGTGTGCAGCTACCTTGTTTTGTGTTTGTGGTGTTTTTTTCGTTTGTGTTTTGCATATAGGATGCTAAAAGTTATTTGCTCCTGCATACATTTTTTTGTAAGCCAGATAGAAAACCGAAGAAACAAAACACAAAACGCTAATACCTTTTGTGTACACATTCAAATGTAAACAGTTGTGCATTTCGAGTAGAAATAAGGTGTGCGTATGTGTGTACTATTATTCCATCAGAATCTGTTTTAATGTATTTTCACTTGGAAGAACAGCAACAAAAGAAGGAGTTACGGAGGAGGTGGGTGGAAGAAAAGAAAAACAAACGTTACTCTTTCTATACTGCTCATAAACCAAGCGAGAAATTCGTAGCTACCTACTTATGTAGCTATTATGTAGTGTATTGTAATAGGCCATGTGTCTTATGCCAGCCGTTGACAATAAACAGATAGAGAAATATCAAAGCTACTTCAACTTTGAAAAATGCAGGAAAATTTGTTAAAGTGCTCATTTTTTATGTCTTTGTTTGTTTCTGCGGTTTTATGTTCTTGTGGCTTTTTTATATCCTAATTCATAAGTCACACAAACAAATAACATCATCACGCAAACAAATAGGAAAAAACAAAGCAGTAAATGAAAAAGAACGGATGCACCTGATGCTTAAAGAATAAGCCTCTTTTTTTAATATTTGAATGACGATAAGCTCCAATAGAGCACAATGCATATTACAGAAAAGATAAAACACTATTTAAATTTTACTCTACTAATATCAGCCGCGACACTTTTTCTCTTGTAACTTTCTTTTGCAATTTTTTATTGGTTGTGTTACATGAAATTCTCACGTAGTATTCTTGCTGGTAGTAAGAATTATTTAAATTCAACAACTACACTGTAATAATAATATTTACTACATACTGCATCATCGCATCATGAATAAAATTACCATGTAAAATGTTTCGTTTGCACGCTGCATTGAAGCATAGTAATATGTAGCCGATTACAAATCCATCAATGCATGTTTTGGTATTCATGAAAATTGTTTCAAGTGGAACATTATGTTATGTTATTACTCTGGCCATGTCGGACCTTTTTTTAATGGAGCTCTGCATGTACACTGCACAAGTGGTTACATTTTTTTCAAGTGACAGGTCATAATATTATTGGTGCTTTTGCTCACAACTATTTGCTACCCTAAAGTTTAACCCTTTTTTGCCTTTCTATATTTTCCAAGCTATTTTCACAGCACTTTTACCAGTCGATCGAGTTTTTATTTGCTACAAACTACAAAGTATGTGAAGCTTATGTAAGCTTTACTCCTTCTTTCTTTTTTTATATGGCGATGCTTCAACTTGAACGTTTTTCGATGTGAGAATGGCAGTAGTGGTGGTGGTGGCCGAAATATTTAAGTAGGAAAAGGCAAAAGAAGAGTGAGCATACCAAGAGAGCTTATCGTTTTTTTAGCTTCTCGATTTCCCCCTTTTTCCGTCTTCTTCTTTCTATGTGTTTTTTTTGTGTGGAGTTTGCTGCTTGCTACCTTGTAGCTTGTAAACCAGTGGAATGATAACATATTGTTTTTTTGGCATATAATATAAATGCAGCGCAGTACTTTCCGTAATGTACTTAGGGAAGGATGTGTGATGTGTGTACAAACGGAATCTCCTGGACTGCCTTTTTATTTTATTTTTTACTGAACTATATAATGTATACGTAGCGATAAAGGTATTTTTGATATTACTAGAATGTATATTTTATAGAGCGTCATGTATAGTCATGTCTAGCTTTGTGACTTGTGACCACTACTACCTAATTTCAAGAGAGAGAGAGAAAAGGGAGGAAAATTCACTAACAAAATATGAACGTACGAAAATTAAACTTATATCCATGCTTTTACTCACATTGGACTCGTAGCTTATTATAACTTTCCGGTATATTGTATAATTTTTTGTTTGTGAACGTGAAGCAGCAGTTGGATTATAAAATATAGTAAATTTTTTATGTTATGCATAATATTTTATAAAATAAATGCATATATTTTGGAGTAAACATTCTTTACAGGTATATGGATTATATTTTTGTTATAATGCATATGGATTTATGTAGGAGTTTTGGCGTGCATGCTTGTAACTTGTCATATGATATACTAAACTGAACAGTCAAGTCAGGTCAAGTCAAGTCATTCAAGTTAATATCGTAGGAACCGTGAAAAGGGGGAAAGAAGAAAGGTAGGACAACAAGTCAACCTACTTTATATACATGACTAAAAAAAATTTTTTTACACTTTCACTTCTCAATGGAATGTATACGATATACATATGTTATACTACAGACCCATATCAAATTCATGGGGAACGTTAACACAAAATTCCTTGAAATCCCGGTTTTCCATGGATTGTCATTACACCCTTCCACTAGAATCCTGTACATATTTGCATAAACATTAGCCGGTATATTTTTTCCTTTACTGGTATATTAAAATCTTGTATAGTAGTGTTATATTAAAACGGTGTAAATAGTGTAAAAGTTCCTGATCGTCGCTTACTGTTGCTAGTTGTGATTTTATTCTATGCTGCTGCTGGTAAATAGCTTTCTTGCCATGTTGCATATTACAATACCCATATATTTCGTTACTTTGCTTGCAAATTTACTATAAGTATCGTACTCATACATTTTTATACTTCAACGTCTTCACCATCATCATCACATCACCCAACAACATAACATATCATAATATCATGAATATCGCGTAATGCTGCATGAATCTCTCTCTCTCTCTCCTTATTTTGATGTATACAAAAATTGTGATGTTTTTTTTTGTTTCTTCCTCTTCTTTACTTTACACACAATAAGCTTCTCTACAAGCAAACTACAAGACTTTTTTTTATTTTCCCTTTCTCTCTATACATTTTTACGCCATACCGTGACGTTTTATTTGCCAAAACTTTTATACACATAAAATATTTCACTTTTACACTGCATTGCGTTTTCTTCTCCATCTTCCTCTTCGCTCTTCTCCCACTACTGTATGTACTTCTTCATATAAACGATAAAGATATATAAAAAAACGAAAGAGGCATAATATAATATCAGCCAGCAGCAGCCTAAACACTACACAACTACTTATCCAAGAAAAAACTTTCCTTATTGTGCAAGTATACATATATATGTTCTTATTTGATATACATATATGACTTATATATACCTATGTACAAAAGAAAGAAACTACAACAAGGAAGATATGTGTGTGTACTTTGAGTTTAGAACAGAATACTCTTCAGTAGCAGCAGCAGAATGAGGAAGCTCCCGAGCTAAACATATTTCCTCAATACCTCCTCCTACTTGTTCCCCTTTTTCTCTCTCTTCTTTCCTTCTTCTTTTTGCACACTTAAACTACCTTTTTTCTCATCTTTACAACTCCTTCCCCCACAATCATACTACCACCCACCGCCATCATCATCACTACAACAGCGGTGTTTTGTTGTTATATCCTCATGCAAAAATCAACTTTGAGGTACACAATGAATGTGTTTGATGGGCATTGAATGAAAGGCATTGTCAAGAAAAGAAATTGTGAAACGACGACACATATAGTCCACACAGTATATATTTTCCTCATTTATCTGTTTACTTCTTTGCATATTACACAATGTACAATGTGAATGTGTGTTTGTGCAGTACACACAAAAGGAACGAAAAAACAACTTTAACTGCTTTACAGCAAAATAGCAGCAGCAGCAGCATGCTTATTTGTAGTTTTTTTAGCTTGTTCCAATGCCAAAAAACTAATGCTTAATTTGCGTATATTTTTTTAAGCATGTGTATATATTTGGGATAAAGTGATATATAAGTAAAATGAAATGTGTTTTCTACCCAAGTAGTTTTTTTGTGTGTTGTACTGCAAAAAAAGCCACGTTCCGTATACATATTTTTTATTATAAAAAATGAATTTTGTAAAGTTTGCTTATGTGTGTCTGTCTGTGTGTATGTGTGTAAATGTGACTCCATTGTATCTTCAATATTAGCCCGCTTATATTATTTGTCCTTTCTTTTTTCCTTTGACAATAGAATAATGTAAGTAGCAGTGAGCATTACTAATGCATAGCATTATCGCTCTCATTCTCTCTGGAAAAGTGATGAAAGCATAATATGCGTATGATAGTTTCTCTGTTGTACAGCTTATAGTCATAAGCTCCTGTGCACACATACACTTGCTTCATTTCTTCTTTGTACGAAAAAGTGAAGAAAAAAAATCAGCAAAAGGGCTTATATGCTGGTGATATGATTGTGTTCAGAGAGTGCAGAGAGTTTCGTACATTATAAAAAGGAGAAAATAACAGAAAGAAAATGAGTAAAAAGCGTCTGTCTCAATATTCTCTCTGGTATATAGAGTCAAGTCAACTGCCGGAACTGGAAGACTTGCTTGGTGGTGCTCGTCGTCGTGTGTAGCCTCAGCAGCAGCAGCAGCAATATTATAACAGCAGACATATAAAGAGAACCCAGTCAAGCAGTCAGCCCAGCAGGCTCGTGTACAAGTGTGTAGACATTATTATTGGCAGAAAAAGAAGTTGTTGCAGATTTGCAGATATCCTTATCCTTTCATTTATACATAAAAAATATAGATATATGCACACTAAACTAAACTGTTTTGTGCTCTTGTGTGTATACCTATTTTGTTTTGTTTGGAGAGAGAGTGAGTGATTATAACAAAAAAAATATAATGCAAGACAAGTTACAATGTACAAGTGTGAGTTGGCTAGTGGTGATGATGATGATGCAAAAGAATAAGTGCTACAAGCAGAAGGAGGAGTAGTTGTAAAGTTTTGTTCGGAGAAGCAAATGTGTTACATTGAGCCGAAAAAAAAATATATCAGCATCACCGTTCATCGCAGGCCAGCAGCAGCGTCCTGCATCTTCTTTGAGAGCATTTAATTGTAAGTGAAAATAGATAAAAGCATGCACTTGAAAACATCATCGTTTCGTGATCATCATCAGTGTGGAGCAATCAACAGCTAAAACACTAAAAGTGTATAATATAGTATGTACCCACTATTATTTAGGGTGTAAAAAAGATAAAAAGATAGGAAAAATAGGTTTATTTTTTTGCAAGCTGGGCTTAACTGGGCTCCTGTCCTGGAGGGCTAGAACCTTGAAAGTATTCTCCGGCTACTTAAGTCCTTTAATATTACATGCTAATGGAATTTTAGCAAATTGGTTATCTCTTACACATACCTTGTTACTCCATGTATATACCTATGTATAATAAATAAGCTATTAATAATAATAGGCAGTGTGTAAAATAAGTAATTATCTGCTTTGCTAGCATAATATATTTCACATCATCATTTTTTTGTTTTTGAGGTGGCGTGGCGCAGAGCAGCAAGAGGAAAATACAATAATGCACGTATTATAGACACACTATTTGCTTGATAATGTAGACATCAGTGACTCTTGCAGCTGAAAAGTTCCAAAATCACACAACGCGAGCATGCACAGTAGACGTTTATAATATATGTAAACCAAGCAAATAAGAAAAGAACTGAAAGAGAAGCAAAATAGATTTGCACAAGCCTACTACAAACAACACAAACACGCATCTCAGACTTTTCTTTCCCTCCTTGTTTTTTTTCCCGACACTCTTCTGATTGATGACTTTTTGACCCATCTTCTTTCCTTCTATTTTTCTCTTCTTTTCTTGTAGAAGCAGAGAAGAGAGGTCTGTTTGTCGACCAATATTATACGGTATACATGCATGCATGCTTCGTGTTGTTTGGATTATTACACTGTGGTTCTCTGATTTCTACTGATCTAATGTTGATGATGCGACGATACCTCTTGCTGCTGCTGTGTATGCTCTTCTCTGTTGGTGTTGAACAAGATTTATCACTTGTTATCTAGAACAGACTAGGAGTTAAGTGGACTAAAGCAAAAAAGATTACATTTATCAATCTGTCTTCTTCTTCTTCTTTCCACTTGTTTCCAAACTATTTTTTTTCCTGTTTTCCATCTCAGCTCTTGTGCGGTGGTGGTTGTTGTTGTGGTAGTGGTAATGATGATGATTTGATAGTGATTGTAAAGGAAAACTTGAAATAATAAATTAATATATAAATTTACGTAGTCGACAACACAAGAACTGATCTCTCTCTCTCTCTCTCTCCATCAACATTTTTCTATATAATAATATTCAGTGTAATTTTATGTGTCAGAGAAGAGGATGGACAAATGAATTTGTATCGTAGTCAACTTTGCTGAGCATGTTCACAAAAGTCAAAAGGCTTGGCTCAAAAGTTCAGGGAGAACGCTAGTTGCTATATTTTGTAAGCCAAAAAAATAAAAAATAATTAGGTTGGATGATGATAATGATGTGATTCATGTGATATGACATTTAGCGTTTTTATGAGGTTAGATAGGAAAATTACCAACATAAAGATGATTATGATGAATATGCAGTTTCTTTAAACAAATTAACATACAGATACATAAGTGGAATAGCACACCTCCCGCTACCATTTTAAAATATTTAATAACATTTCAGTATGAATTTAGACAAATGATAACCCATACAACTAATTAACACCAAAAACTATTATTAATTCTTTTCGAATAATATTCCAAACGCGACAAAGTTTTAATTTGGTTTGTTGTTTTCCAACTTGTAAATTGAACAAGCTGGAAATTGGGACAAAATTGTGTATACATATTTTGTAGATATCTACATTGGTCGGAGATTAAAAGTTTTCGTCAAAGGGAAAATTGGATTAACGAGAGGTGTATAGTAAGCAGAGGAATATTTGACGTTTTTTTATAGAAAGGGAATGGAAAACTTCTTCCAGCCGCAAACGTAAGGGAACAAGTTTTTCTCTCGGCACCCTTCCGAGGTAAAAAAACAACCTACGTAACTCATTTAAGTTTGTGTACTCTGCATGAAAACTTCTTAAAATTAGATGAAATTCAACAGTTTGCTTTTTGTAGATGGGAAATAACATGTTTTCATCATTATTATTAATACCACCTCATGTCAGCTTCAACCCTAAAGTGTTACACGGAGTTAAGCCGACAGGTTGCTACTTACTTATTACCCCGAAGCTTTTTTTTCTGAAAATTTGTTTTTCAATAAAGTTTCTGCTGAACAACCAATTTTCGTCATTAATTTTATCACTGACTATATAATTCCGGAAGTACACTTGAATACTTGTTTATATTACAGCGATTCGGATAATAATTCGTATTCATATTTGAAAAAAGTATATAGCAAACATTGAAGTTCTTGGTTTAAAAATTATATTATGATAAAAATGTTTGGATTAAAATATTAAATGTCAGATTTCCTTTGGTTTTTTAGAAAATTCTTCAAGTTTTGTGAGAGTTGCAGACTCAAAATTTGAGGAAAAGGCGAGGAAAGGAACAAAAATAGGTAAGCAACGTTTACAAATAAAAAAACAGTCCTAAAATTTGCGGTTTGCGAAAAAAAGTATCTTTCATTTACGCTTTTAGTGAAAAAACATTGATAATGCATTGTGACCTGCATTTTTAAGCCTAAAGTACCATACTGCTCTGAAGCTTATTTTTTGTTCAACTTCAAACAAACTGGTGGTGTGAGATATAAATAAGATCAAATCAAGAGAATGCTCTGTTGCTTTCGCAAAACTTTGCAATAACACGCATTTTACTTGAACCCATACAAAAAAGTTTTCCATCCAGTTAAAGCAGCTGGGCTAAATTATATTTTCCTTTCTCTTCGAAACTTTTTTTGTTTGTGTTATGTTGACCATTACAGTCAATGGGACCAGAAATTATATGTTGGTAGAAGCTGGCAAATTGTCTCTCTAATTATAAGTTTTTTTTTTCCGTTAGTATTCTTTACAGGCTTTACTTTTTATGTCCAGCAACATTATAATTTTAGTGTGTGCCCGGGTTATCCTCCTCTAACCCACTCACCGCCCAAGACGAGGCGTAATTCGTAGTTGTGTTCGATGTAGGCGTAGGCGTGTACTTTCAAAGTTGAACATAACAAGGTAACAAAAATTAAAGTAAGATCGGAATCTGAAGTGAGATCAGGTTAAGAGTGTTAAAACTTGCTGCAGAAGAGAAAAAAAGTAAAGTTAAAGTGTGTTGTTGGTAATAAATAATGCTACTAACACTAAAAGTCTAGTCTGCTGATCTTGTTAAGACAAGGAAATAATACATACAATACACACACTTGAAGTTTTCATCAAGGTGACAGCTAAACTGCCACACATCTCCCCCTTTTCCTTCTTTTTTTCTCCAGCACTTCTCAACTTATCATATGGTATCCCACCACTACTAACACTTTACTAGAAAAGATTCTATAAAACTGAAACAGCTTTATACTTACTCAAAATCTCTCTTTTGTACTCTTTTCTTGTATAGATAGGCTGTATACAGGTTGGTTTTTAGATTAAATAGTGTAGGAAACTATATTATTGCATATATGACATCTTATATATGGAATGGAACGGATTTCATTTAGCAACTTCAAGCGAGAACAGCCAAATCTGCTCTTGTAATTTACTTAGATCTGTCTTGAGAATCTTGAGATGCAATCTGACAAAAATAGGAAGAATCCGGAGAAAAGGAAGGAAATGTTTGCATGTCGTGAAGATACAGAGTCAGTACGTGTACGCATCCTACTACTACTACTACTACAAAGACTGTATGTTACAAAGATTACTTCCGAATCAAGCAGAAAATTGGTCAAAATATAACACCAAAGCAAATCTCAAATAATACATTCAATCTT
>JAITYZ010002178.1:0-10519 GCA_027744595.1 Paronellides praefectus
GAAAGATCTTGATGGAATTCCCACTATAGATGAGGATAAGCTTCGAGAACAAAAATTTCATCAACCATTTGATGATGTATTTCTATGGGCTGTACTAACTAAGCGCCACGAGCTGGCTAAGCTTTTATGGACTCATGGCCAAGCCTCTTTGGCGAAAGCGTTAGTGGCATCCATGCTAAATAATTTCTTTGCTGTGGAGCTGGCCAAGTTGAATATTTCTCTGGTGAAAGAGTTTGAAAACAACAGAGAAGATTGGAATAAACTTTCGCTATCCCTGCTGGACTCATGTTACCGACAAGATTTCAAACTGGCGAGGAAGTTGTTGACCATGGAGCTCAAAAATTGGTCACAGCAAAATTGTTTAATTTTGGCAGTAATGGCAGACCATAAAACACTTTTGGGCCATCCCTCCTGTCAAACCCTGCTTGCAGATCTTTGGATGGGCGCTCTAAATCTGAAATCTAATTCAATGTACAAAATAGTGTTAGCCACAATATTTCCACCGTTTGCTCTTTTGCTTCAGTATAAATCGACGGAGGAATTGATGGTGTTTTCCAATCAAGATGAGGAGTATAGACATAGCCGAGATGACCATTACGCAACAAAATTGCGTGAGCAAGAAATCCTCATACCTGAAAGAGAAAGCATTCGCACTTTCTACCCTGAAAAGTCTAATGAAAGCGTTTCAAATATGCTACGCAGCAGATACAAAGTTGGTCGCAAAACAAATTTATCGGAAGTTGTCAGTAAATTGGAGTTTGGGAAAGCAGTTTGCTCTACAAGTGCGTCAAAATGTAATACTGAGGGCCCTATTTGTCGGGAAACGTGTCAGGACAGTCCCCAAAGGAGTCATTTACCTTTCATCACTGTTGTAGAAAGAAAATATACGGATTATCGAGCTCTTCATAAGCATGACGATAATGCAGAAGATCGTTATAAAGTGGATGCTGAGCAGAGTGAAAAGTTTTCAAGATTTGTTACCACTCATCAAAATCTGAACGCATGCCAAAAGCTAATTGAATCACAAAAGGCCCCGATAACAAATTTTATTCGTCATTTCTTTGGCTATCTGGTATTTATCTTGGGGCTATGGTACGTGATCTTGTATAATCAAGACCCGCACTCCATTGGATGGGTTGAACTGTACGTTACTCTCTGGGTGTTCACTCAAGCTATCGAAAGTATCAGGGAGTTTGTTTGTATTGAAGCATTGACTTTCTCCAAGAAAATGGCAGAAATGAAGGAAAACATGTTGCGACTGACAGATTTTTTTCTGGTGCTATTATTCATGAGCGGAACCGTTCTGCGCTTTATGGACGGTTATTTTCAACATGGAATGGTGATTTACAGGGCTTCCAGTATTTATTGGAATTTAAGAATTTACAAGTACCTTGCAGTGCACCGCTTTGTTGGCCCCAAACTTTTGATGATGATAAAAATGTTTTCGCACATGGCTAGTTTTGCGATGATTATTCTCGTTGTGATTTTTTCGTTTGCCATAGCCAGGGAATCTATTAGAAATCCTGACACAGATCCAACCTGGAAAGATATCAAGCCGAGTTTCCTCGAACCGTAATAATACGTTTAAAACATAAATGAATGCAAAATTGCAAAATGGGTGATTGATTACAAAATATGTCCAGTTTTTCACTTTATGGGTTTGATGCTCCAGATATGTCATGATGTTTGGGGAGGTTGACCCTTTGACGGAAGCAGCAAATGTTCAGGTAAAAATCATAGTTTGGAAGTTGTTTTCCGCTTCTGCTTGTAAATCCAATATACCTACTTACAGTTCACTGGTACCAATATTCATGTAAGTATAAAATGTGTTCTCCTTTTTTGCTGTTGAACGATAGTGCATTAGAGATCTCACTTCCAGTGGTCCAAATTCGCCTCATTGTCCAATGGGATCGTGGCTGATCCCTATATTCTGGGTTGTATACATGATGATCTCGAATATTTTAATTGTCAACGTTCTTATCGCAGTTTTTAATGGAATTTATGCTGAAATTGATTCAAAATCTGTTGAGGTACTACCCAAATTATATACTCCCTTATTTAAAAAAAACAAGGTTGATGTTCTCCTCCATTTTATATAATGCATATATGTAATAAAATATTTTTCAAAAAAAATGTATTTATAATATAGATTTGGATGTCTCAACAATTTACAGTTGTAATGGAGTTTTCAAAGAAGCCTCTACTTCCTCCCCCTTTCATTATAATATCTCATTTCATCTCACTTTTTGAATTTATTCTTGGGAAATGCCAACGTTGCATCTGCAACGAGGAGCTTTTGGAACAAAATGAAGAAGAGGAGCAAATTCATTTAATTATGGGAAATGATCATAACTTGAAAGCTTTCTTGGATCCAGCGGAGCAAGAAATAGTATGCTAGAAAATTAAGTTAATTTAGTTAATTAAAATTAACTCCATTAATTGATTTTACGCCAACATAGGTTTTCGACTTTGAGGAAGAAAACGTTGACCTGCTTCGCCATATTCTTACTACCGACAAAGATGGCAAGCCTCCACAAGGCGCATCCCAGTTCGGTAATGCGGAAACGGCGTACCGTGTGATGACATCGGAGAAAGCAACATCCGTTTCCCAGTTGAAGAATAGTCTCCAAGAACTTTATGCTGAAATGGAGAATCAACGTCTGAAAATTGACAAACTGATGGAATACTGGGAAATGCAATTGGTTAATCAGCAGAAGGACAAGGAAGAAGGCAAACAAGCAGATAATGATGACGATGACTCTAGTAGTGCGTCCAATTCAGACAGTTCGGAAGATACAACTGAAGACATACTATTGGAAGTGACTAGTACAAAAAAGTGAAAGTAAAAATTCACTCACATCCATGCATTCAAATGTAATATGCTTCGAGTATATGCTATTTGAAGAAAGGATAACAAACAACCAACAATTTTACACCATAGAGAAAGTAACACCCATTTTATTACATGGAATTTGGGTTAACACAAAGAGTTCCAATAATATATAACATTATTTGTGATTGATTATAACTACATGCATAATAATAATATAATACATCATCCTATTCTTTCTTTGAATATCATCGTTGCATAATACACTGATATTTCATTGTTCATTAACGTTGCATTGATCACACAAATCAAATTTTAAATTCCTTCTACTAAGATTTTCACATGTTTCAACATACCTACTACAAAAATTATATTATCCAAATTATTTTACAAAGGATTGACATTACTTTTTGACAAAAAGTTTTTGTTATACGTGCGATATACCAAGTCTTCATATTTTCTACTAGCAGGACAAATGAGTTTTATGACAGACAGAATAATTTATATAATAATTCTACTCTATTTTATTTTAGTACTTTTTTCTTGAGAAAACATTTCTTCACGGTGTAAAAGCCAATATATATTTTTTAAATTATTTTTTATACATTACAATAATCCAAGTACATTAGCACAATAGAAGATTAAAACACGAATATTTTACGATAAGTGTATCAATGTGTTGGCATCAAATATTCATCAATAAAACTCAGCATCATATTAAACAGGTCTGTATGTAGTTACCCGTCAATTTATCAGTTTTAAAAGTTTTAAACAGGAATTCTTGTGTTCATGTATGTTAAAATACTTTTAAAATGTAATGCTTAAAATTCATACTTTTTTATACCTTCTTATCATCAATGGTAAAATATCTCAAGACTTAAATATATTTACAAAGTATCTTAATATATACGTACGCGATTGTATGATTATAATAATTATATTGTCACATATTTTCCGGATATGCGAATGTGATTTGTTGTATTATCTTGTGAAAAAGTACGCATACATACATATCAAAACAAGATTTTTGATTTTTTTTGAACCACATAATCATCCCACGCCCAAAATACGTACACAAATCAATTTTGATTGTGCTATGAATATACACGTACAAACCAAAATACACAAAGAAACACAACAATAGCTGTACAATAAAATACTTTCTCCAAATTACACACCAGGAAAGAGCAAATAATGTAGTAATTTATGGATTAGAAACATATACACCAGACTCATCATGACAAGTACGTATGTATGTATACTGCCTACATGTACGGAAATATAGAATGTTCCTTTACAACTGGTCCGAACTCTGGATGTAAATAATATTAAACTATTTCAAAATCATTTTCTACATTACTATTAGATCTTGGATAACTTTTGTATCTATTTTCACACATTTTGTAAACGTTGAACTAGGAATTTGACATCACGAAATAGAGTACCATCCTTTTCCAAAAAAAATATCTAAAACTGCAAATAAAATTATCATAAATTCCGTTCCCAAAAACTGAGATTCATATTGTACCAGAATGTTGTAAACTATACATTATCATGATTATAATTATTTCTAATTGCCCTAAAGGAGGGGAAGAATACGAAAAAGGGTTAATAAAATATCTTTTCAGTATGTTCATTATTTTCAAAGAATTCATGGAATTTTACAGGTTAAATAAAAAAGGGTTAAACTTTCATTAACGGTATCACGAACACGGAGCACCAATCCTGTATTTTTTATATCCTTTAACATGATCACATATATAAATATAATATTTTGGAAAAGGAATAAAAACGGTCCAATTCGTTTCCATTCAGTTCATTAGTAAAATAAAAATACGAAAAATAAGATGAATTGTAGTTTGAATTAACCCTTTACGATCATTCCACTTTCACTCTTATTTATTGACTAAATTTTTTGTGATGCGCGTAATAATTAATAATAAAGGTAACATAATTATCAGAATCATACGACACACATCATAAGCTTCTTTTATAATATGACTAAAAATCACGTTCAGCAATAATGACTTATCGCCTTTTATAGTACAGATTACCGGATGCCACAGTTTGAAAGATTGTTATTTTACTCTTTTTCTTTTGCAAATAAAAGACAAACTCTGCCTCTGATGCGGATACACAAAAGTATACCTGTTTGTCGTTTAGAATACAAAGTGCCAGCAATAAGTCATTTCAGTCTTATTCGACGTCACTGGCAATAATGCCCACAATTGAAATAAGCATGTGATTGCTCGAGTGATAAAGTAGTTATCATTAAGAATACCAGTAGTAATACAAACTATTGTAATTGGACCATAATTGGAAAATTGAATGATCATCATGATGACGTTATCGAAATGATAAAAACTTATAATTAAAACGTTGGGCATTAATCAGGATTGCTGGTAGTTCTGAGGCGTTGGTGGCATTAAATCCAATGGAACCCGATAATCTGTAACGTGACTATTATTGTTACTATTACCTGTGCTACTACTATTGAAACCTGCATTGTTCAAGCAGTTGTTGATATGAGTTGAAATAATTTCATTTTCATCAAGGCTGACAGTGTGTAAACCTGGAATCTTTGAGGCTGCTGCTGCTAAAAGTTGAGGCTGTTGTGCAAGATAATCAGCCATTGGGATCGGAATGCTTACTGAGCTGCTGTGACGTCTGGGAGCTCGTCCATTTACAGAACCCTTGTTATTATTATTGTTGTTCTTTGATGCGGATGTGGAAAGAGACGGTCGTTCTAGGGTACGTGATTTTATCCCGTTATTGCTGGGAAGTATAACTTTTCTTTTGCTGAAATCCACAATGTTTTCAGACTTTCCATTATCTTCAAATCCTTTTGGGGTAAAAGAAGAAATTGTTGGCCAATCTTCTCTCCCGGAAAGCTCATAATCAATTTGAATATATCCCCGTTTTGCAGCGTTGGACTTGTTGCTTCGATTTCTAGAGAGGATAAATTGGACTAGTCCTTGCTCGATGACGATTGCAATGATAAAGTTCACAACTGCAAAGGCAATCATCATGAGACGGAATTCAAAAACTGGTGGAAGTTTTAGCTCCAAATTTGTGACAAAGAAGGGTGCTGGACATAATACAATGTAGCATGTTAGTGCAGTAAGAGAAACGAGAACAAACATGAATAGTTTATTTGTCCAGAAGCCTTTTCGGTATGGATGTCCCTGAGAGAAAACTACTGCCATTATGATGTATTGAAATGCAGATACGGAAAAGACCGCGTAGTTCTCATAACTGTCAAACTCTTCCTTTACAACATAGGGCTCAAACCAGGGTTGTTGTTGAATGTAAAAGAAGGCCGAAGCTTGGATTCCAATAGTAGTGAGCATATGCGCCAGAATTGAGATGATCGGTGGAATAGACAGTAGATTCGCGGAAGGTGGCTGCTTAACGAAAATGGTATAAATAAATAGGTACATATATACATAAATAAAATGGAAAATATTTATAAGTACCAATTAAAACAAAGTCGCTTGAAAAAATGTATGGAATGTTTATAATACCTACTTAGGTATAATTGCAAGAGATACAGATAATATACTGCATAGCGCATACATCTTAATTGTACATCCCACGCTCTACAACAGAATGTCAACAAATGACCCTGGCTAATTTAACCGCGCGTGCAGATAACATTTTTTTGTAATGTAATTTGGTTATCTATTTCGTTTTATTACGTAATATGCATTTACATCTAATATTACGACCAAATACCTCTGCCATTTAAAGAAAGTCAAGGCCTTTTTGGTCCAAACGATATTCACATCGGTAAAACTGATGGGCAAGTACAAGTAGATGGATGAAAACAAAACAGGAAGCGGAATTAAAAATAACTAGTGGGGTACATCCTTCAACTCCGATAAAACATTAGTATGCATGCGGTAAATGCATACACGGTAAGTTAATCAATAGTAAAATCCACAAATTTAATATATAATAACTGAATATATGGGGTTTTTAATATTTAATCTCTATTTATACATCCTATTAGCTAGTGCAACTACATTTTACTTTCATCTTCGAAGGACATTTCCCATTATTCTAGGACTTTACCACCAAAATTTAATTAGTTCGTGACAAATTCAAATGAATACCCTTCACACGTACTTACAACGCAAGTGGAAATTCAATCCCATCAAAAACAAAAACGGTATACCGTTGCCTTTGATCCAGCCTATTTAGGTGTGTTTATGGACTACATATTCAGGATATCGTTACGATCGTATATACCTACACTATGTTCACGCTTGGTGCATGATTCTTTACATTTTACAGTATTTAGCGCTGAATGAACTCTACAATAACGATCATGTTATTGCAGTTTTGCATTAAAAATACACGAGTACTTCCTGGTTAATTTGATACCTTACATTAATCAGTTAGGATTACTATTTTCGTTCAGTACATTGAATGTGGTGCGTGTTAAATTTCACTCAAACAAAAAAATGGCAATTGTTGGTAGTTTGCGAAAACTTTCTGTAGGCAAGTTCACATTGCAATCATTCCCTACTCTTGCCATCTTTTCAGTTCGCTTACTTCAGTGAAAGTTTTTCCTTTCAAAATAAAAATATATCTGTGGTAGCTTCATATAAATTAGAAGATTCCGTGGTTGTGTTTAGTTGTTGAAAAAATATCATGAGTATTAAAAGCGATGTGATGATCAGATTTTCGAGAAAAGTATTATATATATAATCAACCCGGAAGTACACATTTGTACGTTTCAGAGACTTTTTGAAGCACAACTTGTTTAGGTACTTGATGAACAACAATCTACACAATAACAGCTTGAAATCTTTTGACACAAGTCTTTAAAAAGTTTTTGTACAAAAGGTGGAACATGTCATTTCATTCGCAGAAGAAAATATAAATTGTACAACGCGCTCGCTCATATAAGTATATAAACGGAGAAGACCTTTAGAACTTACCAACATAGTATCCGAGAGTTTGCAGGTGTTCTACAAGTTGTTGTTTCTGTTCTGGATTCATTCTGGCAAAAACTGTGCCGCGGACCAAGAGACGAGAAAGTATTTCCGGGTACAGAGATTTCGCAATTGAGAAAGCATTACCCGTCATGGCAAAGTGATAACGGTTGGGTGGTGTCTCCACGTTGATGAGAGTTTGTTCCATTAAAGATCCACATCCACTTCCCACAGAGCCTGGGCTTTGTGTACCCTCCGCATCTGCTGATCCCTGATGTATTAAACAATAAAATTCGTTTAAATCACATTAGCTGCCACTCATGCCTTATATAAAACTTCCAGCTTTTGTTGTACTTGTAGCTTTCATATCCTATTTCTTATCATCAAACCATTATTGTGGCCATGTTTTTATCAATAGTGATGGTGAGAGAATTGAACAAAACAGAGAAACAACTAGTTGGGCAACTCTGAGATGAATAAGTGTTTCATTGGAAATATATCACAAGCAAATATTTCATATTCAATTAAAGGGATTTTAGGAAAAGTTCTCCGAAAATTAAATTGCCCAATTTAATTATGTATGTATGTGTACGTGGATATTAACAAAGTACAACATGATACTAATTCGTGACAATGGCGCTGTTCAGAATAAAGCACATATCCGATATCCCCTTTCCACACATCACTGAATTATTTATCTCCCCCGGGCTAACAGTGTGTGCAAAGTAATTGGAGCGGTGATGTTCCATGAGAATCGGGAGAAGTAGCACACAGATATAAAATACTACCAAGCACGAAAAACACTTACCGATTTAGTCTCATAGGAATAAAATAGAGTTTGCTTTTGAGAATCTCTAACTTCATATCCAGCCGTGTCTGCTTCCGTTGTGACAACAATAACTTTTTCCGGTTTCTCAATCATGACGCACTCCCGAGCAACACTGATAGCTGTCAGCATGTTGTCACCTGAAATAAATAATTAGGAAATGTGAGATGTTTTAAGCAGAACTGTCTCCCACGTTCTGAAATTTCACTCCATTCGTATTTCATACGATAATGGTTCCAATAAAAAAAGAATTGGGTCAACTTTTATGACTTAGGACTACAATTCACAACATTACCGTGTTTAACAACTGTCATTCTCGCGTTTCTTTGTTCGTTTTGAAATCTGTGCCTATATCCCTAGTCCCTACTAACGTTCTTTTCAACTCATCTCCGGAAAACTTTTTTCCTCCCACGAGAGACGGAAAAAGCAAGCATAACAAAAATAAGAAAGGGAAAGTTCTTTCGTAAAAATTGGGTCAACAGGACGTTAAATGTCATATTTTGATCCTAACTCATGCTATTGAGAAGGCCGGGCATTCAAAAAGAAACGATATATACCATGTATTACTGTTCAATCGTTGAAATTATAATAATCACACGAAAAAAATATATATTGTTATAGAGTGTCTCACATATATAAGTATTGTACATGTTATTGAGTTGAGCACATCATAGAGCCAGAAATATTATATTTGATGTAATATTTGCCAGAGATAACAAATTTATTATTCTTCTATAAACAAAAGTTTGGTGGCATTAAAGGCAGGCCCTGTACTTTATTTTGTCCTTGGAGAGCAAAACTACTTACTTCTGCCTTTTATGTACATAATAATTTATCCGTGCATTTGATAGCAAACCGTCACGATTTCCACACGATACATAATATATTTAATTTAACACAAGATAAACTACTTACCAGTCACCATGATGGTCCTGATTCCAGCCTTTTTGTGAACGGCAATGGCACTAGTTGTTTCTGGTTTCAGACGATTCTCCAGTACAATCAGACCCAAGAATGTGAGTTTACATTCAACCTCTTCCCGCAACACCCGCTGCGCCTTTAAACGACCACACACCAATTTCAATTACAACCGTGCTTCCACTTTTGGCAAACAACAACACTATAGAGAAGATATATATGACTACTTTTTCATCAACAAAATATAATACCTTTGCATAATTAAGTGACAACTTTCGATATCCCATTGCAATTACTCGGTAGCCATGCTGAGTGTATCTCTCCAGAGTGGCCGTGAAATTTTCAGGGACTGTAAACAAAAAAAATATGATGACACAATGAAATATGAGGTACATACATACAACATAATATTTTACTGCAATCAAGTTATATAGAGAATGCGAAACAATTCTAGAGAAAACGACATGCATATGTATAACATATCGAGTTCTATGAAAAACGGCGAAAGCACCAACATACTATACTTGTTTTACTACCGACGCCTGCACCGCAGCAGCAATTTACTTTCTCTTTCTGCTCACAATAATTCAACGGGGTTCTCACCCTTATGACTCAAAACTGAACAAGTATTCAAATTACTTTTCGCAACAAGGCAGTAATTTCATTTGTTGTTAATATAGCGTTACATTGAACTTGAAAGAAAATAATCCTTTGACATTTCTGCGCATTTTCTTTACTGTCATATTGCATCTACATTTATCATGAGACCCCGCTTTTTTTAGATCGGAATAAGTGTTTCTGCACAGCCACAAGCAAATAAACTTTAAAAAACCTGTAAACTTTTCATTTAATTATTTATTTTTTCTGTTATGATGCATATGTAATGTCTATTATAAATTATGCTTGTATTGTATGGTTAGGTAGAGGTAAAAACAATGTTTACCACAAGTATGACAAAATGTTAAAATCTGCAGCAAGGTATGTAATGAACAAAAGAAAATATGA
>JAITYZ010002179.1:0-28063 GCA_027744595.1 Paronellides praefectus
GTTATCTGAAAGTGTCATCAAAAAAATATTTACAACTTTTCTCTCCTTTTGTGCCTCCCTCACACTTTCTATACTCTTTTAACACAAAAACATGAAAGTAATAGGATTTTATTTTATCCAATTCTCTCTCTCTCTGGCTACCTTGTTGACTCCTCACTCTCCGGAAAGAGGTTTCTGTTGTACATTTTTTAGTACAGGAAGGTCTACACACAGAGTAGAGAGAGGTTGGAAAATGGTGAAAAGTGAGCCAAACCAAAACTATTTTGCTATTTTTCGTAGAAATACATGCTTTCCCATTTATTTTGCTACTATACATCCTTTGTGGAGTATTTTCTCTCAAATGTACTACTATTACCTATGCCTATGTTGTACTCTTGTACTTTTTATTGCAAGAGTCACATTCTCTAGAGAGCTCAAACCACGAAAAGCCCCCACGATCTCATCTCACTCATAATTTACGGTCGTTTGGAGAGAGAGAGAGACTATGAGACAAGAGAGCCATATACTTTCTCTCTCCACTACCAACTACTGGCTATAATGTCTCCTGCTCGTCCTGCTAGTATTTATTTTTTAGTACCTACTTCAGGACATTTTAGCGTGTACAAATAACAGGATAATTCTATTTATTACAAAAACTGCACAGTAGCAGCGCAGTCATCATTTCACTTCATCGAAAAGGAGCACAAGCCAAACTTAAACTGAGAAAGTCAGGAAAAAGGAAGGCATTTACAGATGAACACCCAAAAAAACAAAAAAAACAAGGGAGCATTTATTATTACTCTTGAGGATCCTACAGTTTTTGCTCCTTTTTTCATTACAAAAAAGGCACTATGCACTACTATAGTATGGGGTTAGGCTCTTTTGTTGGGCTGCTTATTCATAATATATTTTGAGAAGGTTTAGCGAAAGAGTGCTGTTGCGTTACATTCATTGTAAGCTCTAAGTACTATGTTTCCCTTGTGAAAATGAAAGTGTAATTACTCTTGAAACATGGGAGATGCTTTATGTGTTTGTTAGCACTACAACAGCATTTTAAAAGAGTAGAAGCAGTTGTGATGGTGGGGCCCTTTTCAATTTGAAATTGCCCAGTTCATTCAAGCGATTGGATCAATTCACTTTGAAAAGCAAACATCATTTTACACATATAAAAATGTTTTTGCCATCTCAAGTATAATTAATAGTAATACATCTTACCTTAACAAGTACCCGCAGGGTAAAAATCCAATTATTACAAAGGAAAGGTGAAATTAGTTGGTTTTATTATGATGAGAATAGAGAAATTTAAATATAAATTGTTTGGGGTAAAAAGAGACGCACAAAACGACAGACAAGGACAAGAAGAAAAAAACAGGCAAAGCATTTTAATTATAAAAGACTGAAAAAACAGCAGTAACCTTGATAGAAACATTCAAAAAAATATATAGCATAACCCAATTTTTTTAAAATCTGCAACCACTCTGGTATTAAATTGGTTGCTGTTCGTTTAATTAATGTAAATATTCAATTAGCATTTGCATTCGCAAATGAGTTTGTGGGTACTATGTCTGGATTTGAGACTTAGGGATTTACAATTGTACGGACTTCCCTGATCTTAAGGCCTAAGAATATGTAACATATTGCGTTGATTATTGAGAACACCTAAAGAAAACGAGAATAAAACTAATTAATAATAATTATTAAACTCTTGTTAATTTGCCAACTTAAAGATTTTGCACATAAAGTTTTGCCTACTCCGCCAGAAAGGATAAAGAGCGGTTGGAAATGATCTTCCCTTGTTCTTTTACATTCTGCAATAAGCATGTCAACTTTCGAGTCCTTGCAATAGCCCAAGTTGTAGATCATGGCTGACCAAGTGATGGCGAGGATGCCTGCAAACAGTATCATCACTCCAGCCCAAAGGAGCCAAACACAAGCCTATTTATAAAATAGTTCACTATTTAAATAAAAATTCTTTGAGATGTGGATTTATTTTTAAAAAAATGTATTTTACTTACCACTACAGTGAAAAAACTTTCATAGGGTTTTAAAAACATCAGAACAAAGACACCAACAAAAGAGATGCTGCAGGATATTATTGAGATAGACATGCTCGTCAAAACCAACCATTTTGGTGGACAGGAGGGGCTATCTTGTACGCTAAAATATTCCGGCCTAACCCAACGTGTACAATCCTCCTCATTATCACCCATAAAATATTTTGAATCAGTCCATCCAGCATATAGCAGAACGCATACGGTTATTCCAATGACCTGTTGAGAAGGGACATGGAGCTGTAAACTTGAGGTGGGACAAGAATAATACATTACGCTTTTTATTGACAAGATTATCGTTACATGTACCATTGTAAACACATAACCACACTGAATTAATTTTGATATCATCGTCAGTGATGATTCATCCCTGCCCCAGTTGCTAACCGTTTTATGTGCGATATGATAGAGAATAAGAGTCATCAATGAATAACAACAAGTAGTCTCATAACATAACACACTTTATTAATTCACATTAGACGAAAGAAAGGTTTAAAACATGACTTGCACGTAAAAAAAACTTAAGTCCTTCAATGATTGAGAGAATGCATTGGAATGGAGGAGTTCCCATAACACAAGCAACAGCAGTTTACTTCATTTATTGAACTTTACAATTTATTGAGTCAGGTAAGCTTTTGTTTTTTGTTCTCCACCTTCAAATTCCACAAAACTCCTATAAAAAGTATCAAGGAAATTGCGACTGTCAATTTATTGAGGGCCGCTGTATCAGATGCGTATTCAGTCTGCTAAAAATTATAAAAATGACTTAATAATTTATAAAATATTTATAAATATTTAATTACCTTACTTGCTTAACATATATGAGAGGTCCTTTTTCAGCTTGACTATACTCATATTGCTCTAGTGAAAGCTTTTAACCCTAATAATTTACGATCATCTAAAGGTACATATAGTCTCAGAGAGACCGCAGGGGCATATACGCTTTTCACTTATTTCGGGCATTTTACTTGTTTTTTTTTACTTTTTAGGATTTTAGTTCAATTTAACCTGTAGAAATAAACGGATAATTTTATTTGTTACTCTTCCAAACACCCCAAAAAAATACAACACGGTAGTTACTTCATATCATCGGATGTGTACAGGAACAAAAGACAAGTTGAGAGAGAGAGCGCGAGTGAAAACCAGCGAAAGGGAATTTACAGATGAACAACTATAAAACAAAAGACTGGGATGGCCTATTACTGGGGAGGATGGTTGGCTGCTCTCATTTTTTGGTGGCAGGCGAGTTGAGAGTTGGATGAGGAAAATGGGAAGTGTTGTTGCGTCAAATACATTGGCTTGGCATTGTTTCCTTTCAAATAAAATGTAATTACACGTAAAACATGGGGGGTACTTTGTCTTTTTCAGCCATGAAAACCCTTTCCAAGAGACAAAGCACCGTGGTGCTGGTGCCAGGAGCTAATTAGTATGAGCTGTGATGAGCACCTATTCACAGAGGGAAAATCTAATTAAAGAAGGAATTAAATATTTTGTATGCTTTTGTAGAATGCAAAATGAAAATAGATAATAGGATAATATTCGTAAAATAGTTTAAAATAAATAGCCTCAGGTCACCATTCACCATTCCATTCATGTGTAATGTCTATACATGTTAGTATATCGTAATAAGAAGAGTATATCGTAGTATATCGTATCCTAGAGCATATTACTGAAATGTAAGCATGGAATGGATTTTTCTGTGAAAAGATGTGCTTTGTTTGTTATTACAAGTCGTTATGTGCAGCAAGTGGATGAGAAGAGAAGAATGCAGTACTCTTTTTATGGAAAAGTCACGTACTCTGCAAGGGATTGAGCAGAAAAGAGTGCAAAACAAGATAAAGATCCTGAAGCAATTCTGGGAGCAATAGAAAATGGAATGTATTGGTGAAAGTATGCAAAGTATTTTTATTACCAAAAATAAAAATAACTTGTTTTTATTGGTAGCAGAGGTAAATGATAATATCAAAAGGAAAGACAAACATGTAAAACTTGTTTATGTTGAAACGTGCTCTTGTTTTGTTTGCCTTAAAAATTGTTTGTTCCCACAATTAACTTTGTGCAGAAATCCAGAAAAATGTTAAGTTTTTCTCAACTTGGTGTTTACACATGTACCATGAATAGAGGATCGTCCTTTCTTAGCAAAAGTGAAAAAGAAAGACTGGGAAAAAATGATGTACTCGGATTGCAACGACGTCGATGTTGATTGATGATGCATTCAGACTTGTTTGGCAGAAAAAAATCTCATGATATGCTCAAGTCGCAGCTTGTTCCATTTCTATCACCTTTCGTTTTCCCATCATTTTTCTTCAGCTTTCTTTCAGTTCTCCCATCGTCACATACATCTATCTCAGCAGTGTTGAATGGTCCTTTGCTCTAATGGTCATTATTTATGATGATGGGATATGTTGCTGATATGTTGCCCTTTGGTCAACCAAGTAATTCTACACTGTCCATCTTGACCATCAATCATGTTTTCCATTTTCTTTTTTGCCCGACTGGGAATGAACAATTTCTGCTAATGAGTTTCTTCTCATACAACTTTGCAATGTAAGGTGGGCCCGACTTTTGTCCTGTTTTTATCCTACCCAATGGCAAAACTTGTAATTTTTAAAACATAAAAATAGCATAAGCATGTATTTTCGCTCTTTGCGTCACTTATT
Organism: Paronellides praefectus; assembly: GCA_027744595.1. NCBI lineage: Eukaryota > Metazoa > Arthropoda > Collembola > Entomobryomorpha > Paronellidae > Paronellides > Paronellides praefectus. The sequence goes on from JAITYZ010002179.1 coordinate 4,691, forward strand.
TTATTTCCATCTTTTTCTCTACATTTCTCCTCTCCAAAAATGCACTGTTCACTTTTCTCTCATGTTTTTTTTGTTTTTGTATATCGATTGATTGTTCAATTTTTTACAACATACAATAACACAAAGACAGGTTTTTTATACTTTGTGGCTTTGTTGAGAAAAATGTAGGTATAGTGCGGTTTCCTGTGAATATTTCGCTAGCCTCTTTTGTCTCTATGTCCTGTTCCCCTCTTACATTACAAATGAAATGCTCCACCCCCGCCCTCGAACAAAGGGAAATATCGTCACGAAACATGAAAGGAACAAAACATCAAAAGCAGAAAATATTATATGTGCTATAATTTATAGCCTATAAATATAACAATGGCTTACACCACCACACAGACCAAATATTCAGAAAAAGGTAATAATTTCTTTTTTCATTTTCTTTTCTTCACGCTTGTTTCCATTCGGAGTCTTTTATTTAGCGTCATCATTTGCCATTGTATTGACACACTGAAAATTCCTGTTTGTATTTTTGTAATTTTCCACCTTTATTATTTCACGCGGATGCCTTTTTATTATCCGTATGAAAAATGATGATTTTCATGCGCTGAGAATAAAAAATTGTGAAAATGATTATGGAATATATTTGAAACACGCGCGCTTTTTAAAGTAAAAATCAAACAAATAAACAAAACAGTGTTTTTCATTTTTTTCTTATTCCATTTCATTTATTTCCAACATAACATTATGCAACTTCAATTTATCTTGTTCAATTTGTATAAAAGAAGCCGTAGAAGCACAGCCACAGCAGGTGACATTATAAATCTAATAAAAAAGGTGAATTTGAGAAAGCACGTACACACTCATTCATTTTAGCAAAATGAAAAAAAAAAAAAATTTAGTTAATTTTTTACTTCTCCAAGAAAAATCACAACTTGATACAATTTTTCTTTCTCATTTTTTCATTTTTTCTCATTTATGGCATCACATTTAATTTACATGATCATGATCACATTATCATCATGTTACTTTATATGTTCTGGGATGTTCCTTGCATCATGATGAAAGAAAAAAAGGAATCATCGTCGTCTTCAACTTCATCGTGAAGTAAACAGTTTTATTTCTTGCGATGCGAGTAAACTTTTTTTTTTCAGAGAAACAGAATGAAAAGTAGTTTGAGTTGATTGCATTGCTTTACATAAACATTGTTATTCCCATTTTGTTGGCTATACTATTATGGAAATTTCACTACCAAGATACAGAAAGTTACCAAAAAAGCTACATACATTATGCGGGTTTAACCTTAATATTCAGTAAGCAAACCATCATATCATCCGAGAAAAAAGATATCCTGTGCCTGGAGGCTGCTACTACAAATACTACTGCTCTGTGCTCTGGTGAAAGTGGACTGAAAAATAGGATGACAAGACTAGTCATGTTCGCTCAATAATATGACAAGAGCTTGTTTCTCTGTTTTTTTCTGTAGAAATATATAACTTAATCCATAGATTTGCATGAAAGGGAGAAAAGAGCATGAAAAAATGGTTGACTAGAAAATAAACGTAGGAAAAGAATAAAATGAAATCTTACATACACGGCCAGCACACTTGCTCAAAAGACTAATATAAATACAAGCTACATTTTTTATAGGATTTTTTTTCTCTGTTTTTTTTGTAAAGAAGATGAAGTTGAGTTGAGATACGGGCACTGTCCCATTTCCTTTCACTCACTCAAACTGAAATCCACACAGACATACACACATGCACACACAATGCCATGATATTATGATGGCAGCTTGTAGCACTAAAGATATATAGGGTAAGCAAGTCATGGATGTTGTTACAGGGGAAACTCCACGCATCACGTATGCATCCGGGTAATATCCATTGTAAAATTATAATATATGTATTTTAGAGATAAGATGAATGTTGTAATGAACGATCCCTTTACTGATTGTGAATATGCGTTTAGCAAGAAAAGGAAAATAAATGGAAAATCTTTCTTTTTTTTATATATTTGTGTACAGTGCATGTAGATGTATATGTGTACAAACTATGTAGTATATATATATTGCATATAAATGGGCTGTTGTAAATGTACTGGATTTACATAAATACAGATACACGCACGGAAATTACGTGCGTCAATGAAACAGGAATGCATAAAGCCATATTATAGAGCTACCCTTTCTCCTATATATCAAGATATATAGTTATTATGACGCCATGGTATGCTACAGTAGAGAAAGTTGGAGGATAACGCTTGAACATACCCCCAATCATGAGTTGAATGGATGGATATGGGATGGAGGGAGAAAGGAGGGAAAGGGGAAAACGTCGCGAGAGAAATTGCTTACGTCGTTTTTACTCCTTGGTGTACACGTATATATGTACGCTTGTATTATTATGTACATACACTTTCTCTATATCTTCAAATATCCAACCAAGCGAAAGCCAAAAGCTTTTCCATTCCAGCAGCAGTACCAGCAAAAAATATATAAAGCTTTCCATTTTCTCTCCGATGCGATGTCTCTCTTGGCTTCTTTTGAAACAAGAAGGTCGCTCTCTCTTTCCACTATTCCACATTGCATTGCCATTTTCCTATGTAAAGTATATACAGAAGAACAGAGTTATATTTTTTTTTCTCTTTGGATATTATATTACAACCATGTTTCCCCTTTTACCTTTCATCCTCTTTACCAAAAAAGGAGCGAGCGCATAGTTGCTCTATTCCATTCCAAGGCAATAGTCAACAGCTGTCACTAAATTTCGCTCGCTCACTCTCTCCTTCTCTCTCTTCAGCGCCACAACAGCCAAGCCACATCATTCTTCTTTTTTATACTCTGCTGCTTCTCTCTGACTTCTCTACGAGGAAAATTCCTCTCAAATAAAATTATTCCAGTCCAGCGTCCAAACCGAGGCTGAACACACAACCACACAGTTTCCACACACTGCTGCTGTTATACACACAAAAAAGTAACCTTCCTTTTCATCCTGCTGGATGTGTGTGATACTACGTTTTTGACTCTTCATCTGTCTTGTTGTTGAGCACAAGCACATCATCAATTTATTATTCTTGTTATTAATAATATTATTAAAATAATAAGTCTACTGTAAAATAAAGTAGAGGTGACTTGACAGACGACAAGACATAAAAAATAAGTGGAGCCATCACGTCGTCACACCACCACCACCGGAAGCAGCTTGAGAGAATATTAAAAGGAGAGAGAGAAGTGAAAGCACACAATTTTTTGTTTGCATTTCACAACATATTTTCACACAGCCTTTTTCTTATACTTCTCGGCAGCAGCAGCAGCAGGAGACCTTGTTATTGCAACATACAACATTGAAAGAAAAGGGGAAAGAAAATTGGAGACTTGCTGTGATCTCACTTTTTTTTATACTCGCTTGCTTGTTCGAGTATTAAGCACGAGCTAAATTATTTCTCAAACGATATTATACCCACTTATTCTACAAACCTTCTTCGTCCGACATTACCCACTCTTGTAAATTTCCACTGTTTTTTACAAGAAAGTTAGGGTAATAAAAATTGATTTGATATAATAATAATAATAAGCAATTTGGTGTGTGTGTGTGCAAGAAAATATATTATATAGCATATAAAATCTCTCTGGTCGACGTGTCTTGTCTTGGGTCATAAATAAAAAAATAAAATAAGTTGGTTGACTATTCCACTCCTTTTTGCGTTGATGGGCCATTTCATAAATTTATGATATCGACACACAAAGTAAAGTATAAAATATAAATGTCTAAAAGTTTTTAGAGAGTGGTGCCACCATTATTATAACAATTTTGCAGAGTGCTGTATTAAAATTCGTGAAAAAAGTGGTGACATTGTTTGCTGAACAGAAAGGCAGTTGTTCATACAAAATTTTGCTTTGAAAAAAAATATCTACAAAAAGTGTAGTAAACTGTCAATTAATTTTTTTTGGCATCAGCTGAGCAAATACTTTATAAAGTGATTACTTTTATGGGAATAGTATATCATATTTCTATTTCTCAACTTGTCACCACCACACACCAGTTTCAACGAGTATAGTATTTTGTACAAATAAGACGTTTGGTACGTGCGTGGGCGTAATTTGGATTATAAGACGGAAATTGAAGCAGCAGCAGCGCAACAGCTTGGCTCGAGGAATTTGCTGAAGCTATCATTATCATAATAATCATAAGTAGAGAGAACGATGGTACAAGAGAGAGGAAGTAGCGGCGGTGGTGGTGGTGGTAGAGGTGGCAGCTTAAGTGGGATGCTGGTGTCGTGTGTGGTTTCCTGTTATCTTCTCTTCCTGACTGCAGCCACTAGCCAAGCTACTCTTGCAAGTACACTTGTCCAAAGCAACTCTCCTTCGTCAGGACATCAAGACAACCATGCAGAGGATAATGTTCGAGCTTTGCTTAAACGTCGATTTGATGAACAGGTAAGCAAATCATTCATTTTTGTTGTATTTTTGTTTTGGTGGTTATTTTATTTCTTCGAATTATATTTTTATTGTGATGACAGTTATGAGTACAATATTAAAAAGTAGAAATGCTGTGTAAAGTCCCAAATTTGTCCCAGTATTCCTTTGTGCGGCTTCATAAAGCGGGATGGTCTTGTTGCTCGTCCAGTGCCTGGTATGGTACCCCAATGGAGTGGTCCTTCTTGCGATTTCAGCAAGCTCCTCCGTGTTATTTTTATGATCTCCCAAGCATCTCGGATGCAGGCAGGGTCCGGTAGCTAAAAATATAAAGGCGTTTTTCACCTGCTCCATGTCCAGATCAATGCCCGTGGAAATTTCCCTTTTACTCCTGAGAATAATGTATGAAGAAATTGAAGCTCGACACTTTATAACGCTCCAGTATCCTTTACCATGCTGGAAATATTCCACGTGACCCCCTTTAACTCTGCCTTGACGTTTGCTAAATTTCTAATAATTTAAAGGAAGTTAACATTAGCAGTTTTTTAGGGTGATGATAAGTGGGAATAAAAAAAATTTCTGCTCACTCTCTCAGCATCAAAGGGCTGTTTCCCATTTCCTGTTGTGAAATACTTGTTAATTGCAACCCCGATATCTTCGGGATACATGTCTTTGTCGAATTCATCTATGGGAAACTGCACCCTGTCCATATACGGATGGCAATAGATAACCAAATCATCCCCCATCTGTTCATCCCTGGGACTGATGCCAAAGGCGAGCCATTGCGCCACATCGTATTCTGGAGAGCTGTCTTTGCTACCTGGGGCTGGTGGCAGTAATGCATAGAATTCTACGGAAATGAACGCGTCATCCGCTCCCCCTCTTCGCTGCTGATGAGTAAGTCGTACTTTGAAGCCGGCCATGCAAGGTACGTTGGGTATGACATGATGACAACTCCAACGTGCGGCATCGTCACTCATTGGCGGTTGAAGGGGGAAAAAGTTACAGGAAACCCCGAGATCTTCCTGCTCCTGGTCTAGGCATTCTTGCATAAAAGCACTCATGTTGAATTTTTCTCGATTAGTATGGACGGGACAGTCCACTTGCTCGCCTTCATATTTGAAGCATTTAATTGCATCATCTTTATTATCATAGTTCCCGGGTGGTGGAGCAGGTGATATTATAACCCTTCCGGCTGAGGACCCAACTTTCTCTTTTCCTTCGACACTCCATAACCACACCATCAAAAGCATAACGGAAGCAGGGCTCATCCTTTTCACCATGTTTTTCTTTACAATTTTAAAATTCTGTATTTTTTGTCCCAAGCTTGAAATAGAAAGGGTTTGTTATTTTATAAATAGTTTCCAGGTGCATTTATTCATTCCACCCTAAATTCGACATTCCCCGTCCACCCTCCTACATCCAGCGAGAAGCAAAACAAATATATTGGATTACAGGCTATAATAACTTGTCAAAGAACCCCTCGGTGAAAAAGTCCACAATCCAAAAAATCCTCTGGTTTGTCTTCCTCCAATTCCAGAGACAACATCATCATCAGTCTCTTTTCATGGGCTATGAGACACGTGATGTCATTGCAATTCAGAAAACGTGCCTGTTTTGTTCTCTTTCCTTATCACCATATCATACTCCCACTCTCCCTCTCTTATTTTCTCCCATATTTCTCATCTTACCAAATGAAAATACCAAAAGACTGATATGATATGGTCCAGATGGCTAATATTCTTTTTTTATACAAAATGTTGAGGATATGATATCCTGTCTTGACTCTTTCCTTTTTTCTTTGTAATTCTCCTACCGTCATAATCATCATCAAAATCAACCCCGTTCCTTTTTCTCCTTCCAAGTCTTATAGACCAGCTTCAACACCCGCTACGATCCAGACACCATATCATTCACTTTCATTTCCGACCACTTTTTTCTCTTAATTTTTTTCTCGCTTGGCTTACTTCAAATTAACTTTTTTTCTAAACGACAAAATCCCAATCACCACTGCTATTCCCGCTCCTCCCTCCTTCTCCACTTATTACAATATCAAGACTTACAACAGTTTTATATTCCTTTCCCATCTCCTTTTTTCTGGTAACTTTTTATAATAGCCTATCTCTTTGACTCTGTGTGAAAGGTCTGCGAATTTTCCAACCAACTCATCCCTAAATTTCTTTTGCTATACGCTTCTTTTTTTTGTGTTTTAAGCCTTTTCTCCAATTCCTGCTGAGTCGTTAGTTTGAATTAGATTGTTTCTCAACATTTTTTTTAGCATCTACTTATATGCATATAGTAGCGGCGGTGTGATGTTGTGATGCATTAATAGGGTTATAAAAATGCTGGGTCATGATGATGTCTTCTCGCGACAAGAATCCGAAAACGAGAGGATTAATAAAACTTGTCCTGTGCAAAATATAAGCCTTTCTTTTTTCTCTTCTCAATTCTTTCACACTTAACAACTCCTTTTGAATGTATCGACATTCACATGAACGATTCCTGATGAAAATGTCCAGGCTGTCGGTGGAAAGTTTTTTCCCCTTCTTTTTTCAACTCCCCCGTTACAATTTACAACAACTTTATATCTTTTTTGACGTGATAAATTTAGGAGATGAGGAGGTGAATACCAAAAACGCAAAGTAAAAATGGTTATGTTTTTGTGTCATGTAATCATGTGAAATGGGTGAGATGGGATTGTGTGTAGGTATTCAGTAGTGTGTAGTATGTGCATGGGAATGTGAGCGGTGTGCTGATGACGGAAAGGGTAACTTGGGAGTTGTTTGTTTTTCCTTCTTGTTAAGTGGCACTGGGAATACAGCGACTAGCAAAAGTCTTTCACAGTCTCTGGAAAGTCCAGAGCGAGAGAGAGAGGAAACAAAGTAGTTAAAAGTTTCCCAGAGAGTTTGAGTGAGTCGACTTTGTTGAATATACAGAAGAAAAACCTTGTTAGCAGTTAACTTTTTGACTTGGGACTTGAAAGTTATTTATTTAAGTTGATACTATGTGATGACAAAAATTGTAATAAAAAATTCTATTATTGCATAATATTATATTTGTGCGTGTTTGTAGATTGCAGAAACAGCCTCTCACCCTGTGGAAGTTGAGGGCTGGCCCATGGAGGAATATGATCTCGGCCAAATATCCGGGGTAGACGTTGATAAATCCGGAAATCCTGTCGTTTTCCACCGTGGAACAGTTATTTGGGATGCGGGATCCTTTAACGAGACGAATCATTACTTGCGCGAGGAAGAAGGTCCCATTGATGAGGACACTATAGTCGTTTTGGATTCCAAGTCAGGTCAACTTTTGGCCTCTTGGGGTGGTGGCATCTTTTACATGCCACACGGGATTACGATAGATCACGAGAACAACATTTGGTACGAGTTATGATAATGTTGAGATGAGAAATTAAAAAATTATGAAACACATCTACATAGAAGCAGCTAGTAAATAAACCGCACTGAATACATTTTATTTTGTAGGCTGACTGATGTAGCAATGCATCAAGTGTTCAAGTTTCTTCCAGGGGCTGACAAACCAATATTGACACTGGGCCAGGCATTTACCCCTGGCTCAACGAACGCACACTTGACAAGGATGGCAAATTCATTGCCAAGTTTGGAGACGAAGGTACCAAATCCAATTTAAATTCCCTTTTACCTTTATACTTTTCTCTTTCCAACATTGACAGTTATTGTTATTATGCAAACTTGTTTTTTATCATTCCCACAATCGCTTTTATTTTCATTGCACAGAAACATGGCTAAATTTTTATTAATAGCTATACTTGCATAGGTGTATATATACTGTATACAATAATAGCCGAGCAAAGCAATAATCGTCCATATCGCCCACCCACGCAAATAAAATATATGGGTTATTGCTGATTGGATTCATTGGCTAAAATGCCAATCTCTTCTTCTTTTTTCTTTCTATTTTTCTCATGCCTTGTTTCAGCACAAGTTACTTGTTTACTGCACAAACACTCCGCTCAACACTCAAACACCCAACCATATTCTACTTGTGAATATGTAGCCAGGAGTACAGAGGAGCAAAATTGAAGGCGCATAAACAAACATTAGCTTATACCTACCAACCTTACTAAACCTACCTTATTTTCCTCCTTCTCATATTTACTTATCGTTAAACGTCCTTCGCAAACAACCGCTCTCTCTCTTTCTCCATTCACTTATTTTCTTCCTTTTTCTCCTAGGTTGCTTTGCTGTGATGAGTGTTTGCTGGATACTTTTTTTATTTGCTTTTTTTTGCTGGGGTGGTGGTGGTGGGAAAAGGGGGAATCATCATCATTATTTTATCCAGATCTCATAATAGCGCTATCGCCTGCTTTTCCTCCATTTCTTGTGATCATCATGCCCGGATTTTATTTCATGTTAAAACACAGAGAAAACTCAGACTGAGAAAGAGACTACATACCTACATATATAGCTGCCTTATTTCCTCCCGGAGGCCATTATTTCCTACACACCAATAACATTCTTTCTATCTTGCTACGGTTATTTTATGATTTTTCTATATCGATCCATTCAACGTCTCGTGAATTTCACTCGTTATATTTATCTTTTTGTATACATTTTTTTCTTCCTTTTTTTGATGGACAATTTATTATTATTTTATGTGTATTTTTTTATTCCCCGTTTTGTGTGTGGTCATTACATAAAGTGGCTCTCATTTAATTCAGCAACATACAAAAGCATAGAAAAAAATTTACGCACATCATTTCATGATCACATTATATGGGAACATATGGACAGATACACATGACTATTTTATTTTATGAACGACTCCCTATAAAAAAATATAGAGGTAGGAAAAAAAGTAAGTATGTGTGAACAGGCAGTGTAAAAGCAGACTCTTCAAAAGAAATGGCTAGGTTTGCTGGTTTGTTGGAGGTTTTGGGTGTGTAATAATATGAATATGTAATGGAAATGGAATATGTGAAGACGTTATGTTACAAGTCGCATGAATGTAGTAGGTATATAGTTAGGTATGCATATAAATAGCCTGTCTCATTTTCTAAAAAAAACGAAGAAAAGTTTGCAACTACTTTATTTATAATGCAGTATAAATGGAAAAAGTGGACCCTCCAAAAAAAATTCTACTGCTGAGATGATTGTGAGTAGAAGAGAGAAATTCTTGAGAAAACTAAAAAAAAACTGATGGAATGAATTTGTGGAAAAATATAGAAAAAAGGGTAAAAGTTACCTACGGAAGCACAGCAAAGTCAAAAACTCTTATAAGCTTGTCGAGTTGAGTCGCCCAAAAACGATTTTTTTTGCTTTCACTGTTCACCCAACTTGCAAACGCAGACTAGTAGGTTGCTGGCTTAACTACTGGTTTGACTATGTACAAGAAAGCATTGAACAAGAAGATTACATACATACTTGACTTTTTTATGCTGCTGTTCTACCAAAGTTGGATGGGTTTTTTTAGGGTTGCTGGTGGAAAAGATGGACGGATCTAAAAGTGGATTTAAAAAATGCATGAATCCAATTTAACCTTTTTGCACACAATAAATGTTCATGTTACACATACCCAGAAAAAAATGAGTTTAGAATTTAAGTTAGAATTTATTACATTTGATCATTTACACGTGATTTTAACGAGAAAACAAACATAATATTTAGGTTATTATCACAGACAAACGAGTTCATGCTGTGAAATAATATGCATAACTTTAATTGTTTTTGTTTGATAGCTTTTTGGCTATAAGCAATTCTCCTCTCAACACACTAATAATTATTATCACAAATGAGAGAAAACAAAAAAACTGACGGCTGCTTCAATTTAACAATGTGTCGTCGTCATATCCTCATGTCACCACTATGTGAACTGCTGCTGCTGATGCTGGCTGTTGTAGTAGAATAGATTTTTTAAGGCAAAAGCAACCATTTTCTCATTATCTCTGCAACTCCAATGCATTCTCATTCCAATCCCATTTTCATCCAGTTTCCACCAACACAAAAGCTTCCACTACCTAAAAAACCATGAAATCTACTACACAATGAGTGCAGAGTAAAATTTGGAGATTATTTCTCCAGATTTTCACTTTTCCTCTTTTCTCTTCACAATAGACTTAAGCAGCAGCAGCTGCTGCTCCAAACCCCTCCACCATCTCTCTGCTACTCACTCAACTGGATATACACAAAAGTTTTTTCCTCTCTCCTTTTCAACAAGAGCTCCGCAGAAAAACAGTTGAAATGTTGAATCCTGCATGGTTTTCCACAGATTTACTATAAAAAAATAACTCAAGCTCCAAAGATGATGAATTTACGTTCTCTGTTGCTTTCCCCTACATCTCTTTAGATCCGGACATTGGAATCGTACATCATTTTGCAGGGAAAGCACGTGTCACAGCTTCACGATAAATATTTATTAGAGGCACACATGCCATATTTACTTGAAGCTTGGAGACTGTATAGAGCGTGACAAAAAAGTAGCACGTTATTTATGAATGATGCCCATGTCCACAACAGCAGCACAATGAGTAAAAACCAGCAAACTATGTATGCAACGTGACTTCCGTTTTTGAGTTGAGATGAGTTTCATATATACGCCACAACAAGCAGCTCACAAGAATCACAGATTTAAAATAAGTTTGGGTTTGGTGCACAAAAGTGGATACCTTGCCGCCTTGCCAAAAGACTGTCATTCAAAAGCAGAAAGTTTTTGGGCAGAGTTGAGCGTTCATTGATGCATGAAGGGAATATTATTATAATGATTACTAGTAAAAGCTACAAGATGATTCTCTACTGATCTCTCTTCCTCAAAAACTCTATTTTTCTTGCTTTCTTTCCACTGGATTACATTTCTGATGAATTTTTAACGAGATATCGCAGACACACAATAGATGGGGAAAGGATAGGGGAGATAAAGGGATCACTTTACTATCTCATGATGACGGCAACGCTCTAAATCTTTATAAATGTCTCAATTGCGCTTTTCTTCGGAGACAGGGAGGCAGAAGAGGGGGCAGAAGAACTAACTTTTAAAGTGATATAATGGTTATATGATATCTTACAGTGAGCGAGTCATATGAGTATACCTTGAAGAAGTAAAGTTTTAAAGTCATTTAGTTTTTCTCTTATATTTATTTTGTTAGTAGAGTTGAGGTGTTTTCTCAGACTAAGCATTGTTGTTAAGCGTGCAATTAAGCAAGAAATGAAGTGTATAAAGTTGAATTTAATTACAATTAATTGTTCTTTTGTTTTTTTTATCTAGGATGGATTTGGATGGAAGGGAAAGGCTCCGCATTGGCAATTCCTCATTCATTGGCTTTGATCGAAGAAGAAGACGTCCTCTGCATTGCTGACCGAGAGCATAGAAGGATCTTGTGTATAAACGCAGGTCTCACGAACCCCCAACAATTTGGAGAAATAGTCAGTGTTACAAACGGATTCTACATTGGACGCATATTTGGAATTGCTTATTCACGTAAAAACTCATTCAATCAATTTATTGGGATTCACAAAAACATTGAACATTGTCATTGGGGAAAAATGCATTTTATAAAATATAAAAAATCTTCACATTTTTTTATTTCAAAATTCAGCTGACGGACGGTTATATGGCGTCAACGGAGCAGGATCCTCTCCAGCAGAAACACAAGGTTTAACGGTTGACTGGAAAACAAGTCAGGTGATTGATACGTGGACAAGCAAGCGAAACTTCATATCCCCTCACGATATCGCTGTGGCACGAGATGGACAGACTATTTTCATCAGCGAAATTGGACCCAACCGACTGACCAAATTTGTTTTGCGTCCCACATCTTCCGATCCTGCCGTGCTACTCACTGGTGGAGGAGGAGGTGGTGGTGTTATTGGCAGCAGTTCAAGTTCATTCACAGGCGATCTCTACACCGAATAAAAATGATGATGATGATTCACAGATGAAAACAGGAAATCACCGCAAAAAAATATATGTGTATTTTGTTCCACCCAAAAAATATCTAAGATAAAAACCTTGTACAAAATTTTTTGAGACACTCTCTCAAGCAATCAATCAATCAGAATTAATAAAAAAATCATCTACATTTTGAACCCAAAAGAAAACAATAATTTTTACCCTTTTTAAATCGGATATAGCGTGCAACAAGGAAAAAGATTATTAATGACAAGAGAAACGTATTATGTCAATGAGCAAAAGTGTTTTTTGGTATGACTGACTGATATCCAATTAAATTCTAAAATGAAATTGGCAATCTTACTCATTTAAAATGAGCCATTTTTATTATTATTATTCCTGCTAAATCGACCGTTCGTTCTCATTATTATGATTATTATAAATAATAAAGCTGTATAGTGAATGCAGTGTTGTATATTTATGAAGATGAGTACCTGTAACCATATTTGTGTCATGTTAATTATTTTAGAAATGATATATTATGTAATTAATTATCGGACACGGTTATGTTTATGATTTATGTTTCATTTATTTCTAGTCGCACAATTATATATTATATTTTTTGAACAGCTACATTTCCCATCAATATGATAACCAATCCCAGAAACCCAATCTCGACTATAATAAATGAAACAATAATAAGAATAATTTTAATCCGCAATTTTTATATCATTTCATGTAAGTTAATTATATTTATTGAATTTTGTTATTCTTTGTTATTCTGCAAACAGCAGCACAGAAAATTTTAATAAAGTTACACAAATTACTATTTAAATGTGTGTTATATGACTTGCAGTAATGAAAAAACCCAAAGCAATGGTCATTTACAAAATTAATGGAAATAATTTTATTCGTCATTATTATTATCAGGTACAAAACGCAATTAATTTAACAACGATAATTATATATAGGTACATAAATAGTCACGTTAATAATGTGAGTAGCCAATACTTAATAATAGTTAAAGTTAATATCAACTTTAACTTCTTATACTTAATTACCTACTTTAAAATACTAAAAATTAAATATTGCACTAGATAATCACATTTCCATTGTATTTGGATGTCATGAATGTAAATTAATCAAGTTAACCGCATGCTCCACTGTCAACCAAAAAACCTCAGTCCTCGAAACAAGTTTCGGTTTGCAAACGCATTTTTCAGTTGGAACACTCCACGTGTCCTATTAATTGGTAAAAAATAAGAATTAATTAAAAAAAATAATAACAACTGCAATTAAATATTATTGGAATGGCAAAGATGTGGACCGAGTTCAACTTACTGATTATTGAGATATTCGCCCATGTGATAGATTGAATTTTCTTGGGTGCACACACAATTTCCGTTTTTGTACTGTGTAAAGGAGGCACATTGACACATTGCATGGGAATCGGGATATTTAATACTTTCGGTAAAATAAGTCACACCACGCCCTCGTTGACAGTATGCAACTGAAAATATATTTTTAAAAAATTTAAAAAAAAATAACACATTGTATACGATACATTTTATGACATGGTTATTTTTTAAGCTTACAATTAGAGCGTCCATAACTCGTCGCCGTTCTTCCAGGACATCCACTATTCCTTTCCGAAAAATTTGGATAAATGTCAACATGTCCCGCTGGCTGCGCCAGTCCAAACCGAGCTCCGTGGAAGTAGTATCGTCTTCCATTCACTCTTACAATCTAATTTAGTAAAATTTTTAAGAAACAATCCTTGAATCATCATTCATCATTCTTCATCCCATTTATTTTTTAAAGGAATATTTCCTGGTACACTCACGTCCACAAACTTAGCATCCGTCTCCATTAATCTGTAATCCGGTAGAGCTGATCCATAAACTCTAGGTTCTGGCTCTAGTCCAGTGATGCGTCCTAGTTTACCTTGTAGCATTCTCCCAGTTACGCCAGCGACTATACAAAGTAGGAGAAAAAAACAGGTTTTTATTTGGGATTTACAATTTTCTTTGAATTTATAGAGAAACAATAAATGACGGTAGGTATACTATAAACTCACCGTGTGTTCCGAATGATCTTGCAATCAAATGAAAATTTTCCTTTGGTGCACCTGTCGTCAGCTCTAAAAACGTCACCAAGTCGGCAATCCTTTTGGATGCAAACACGGGCAAGTTCGTCCAAAACAAAAGGAACGTTTCAAAAGTGGAAAAATCTGCAATTATCACGTTTGCGTCGGAAGTGCTCAGGTAAGCGTCTCTCAGATGACCTACCCATTCTCCCAGAGCACCAATCTCGCTGAATCCGTGAACGATAACCTTGGTGGGTTTGTCGGGTGCAAACTCTGTGGACTCTATGGTGTCACGGTTATGCACCTGGATCTTATGTCCGGTTTGAGGATTTTTTCTGGTGTACAAAGTAAACTTGACCGAGCTGCTATCCGGTTCAAAGAATCGGTTGCCAGTGATTTGACTCCGAAATGCCAATGCACTTTGTCGGAATTGGGCGAGTTTGCTAGCTCCCAGTAAACTTGCTGCGGATGGTGCCTTTATTGGCTGTTCCTCTTCGTCGTAAAAACCATCGTTTGGTGTTCTGCCAGGTATCGTGAATCTGTTATATCCTGAATCCACATGCGCACCACCTACGCTACTGCTATCAGAACCACTGCTGGTCATTATTCTATTTCCAAGTTGAGTCTCTTGCGGTCCAATTATAACTGGCTGGTAGAAACTCTGACCTCCTTGCTTTTCTTGAAGAGGTCCACCTGAGGTGGTAGAAATAACAGGCGCGGGTGGTCCTTCTTGTTGAATAGTTTCATTGCATCCAGGAAAATCTTGGTATCTGGACTTGCCATTTGAATAACTTGCTAACGAGCCTATTCAAAAATTCGAGTTATTACATATTACTGTATTATAGCTTATTGCGAATTAATAATTTAATCCTATGCTAAACAAATTACCTGAGATCATTAAATCCACCATTAAAAGTGGCACTATCAACGAAGCTCTTCTTCGCCTTAGTCTACCTTTCATACTGCGAGCTACAGGAGTTTTCTTGTTTTAGTCTCACTTTGCCCCAAACGTTTCTGCACTGTTGACAGATATTGCTAAAAATGCAGATTGGCTACCTTGATGTTGTATGAAACCCACCTCTGTCTGTGCAAGCACACCTGTGATCTTGAACTGACGGGTGAATTAAACAATCATAAAGGTTTTTAGGAACGATGAATCATGACTTTACTCTGAAACTTCTTATTTGCCCGAAGGCTTTGCCCGTGTATCCGTTTCTCGCTTTTGTTTCCGGTGATGCGTAGCAAGAGCAGTGCAGCGAGGAGAGACGCTACTGATGATGATGAGTCGGGGGAAGCAAATAATAAGCTACATACCTAGATCAGGTTCAAGTTGACCATTCCTTCTGATATGATCTTATACAAAACCAAACACAAAACACAAACGTGTCTTTTTCAAATCAAGAAACTGTATACCTATCATGAGTTGAAATCCGTTTTAGTTCTACGCTATTTCATATTCATCTGACATGCTTTCATTTGAAAATGTTATTGTTTTGGTCACGACCACGCATCACACAAATTCAATTGAGACAGGTTCAATGGAGCAGTTTACCTTTTTAGCAAATTGCGAATTAAAAGAATGTTCATTGAGAATGGCAATAAGATTGTGAAAATATTCGCTTACAGATAATTAAAAACCAGTGATTAATAATCAGATCGCATAGTAATCTCGTGTTGTCTGTGTTTATTCTACTTTTTGTATCATGTGTGCTAGTGTTAAAAAATGTACAAATAAAATGTAAGAGTGACCAGTATCATATTGTATGCTTGTTTTTGTATGGCACACGTCGCCTTTGAAGATTCTAAATCCATATTTGGTTATCAATCTTGTAACGCATCTTTTTGAGATGTGATAAGAATTCAAAAATATATATATATATTATACTTTTCGACTCGGCAAGAATGACTATTTATTTTTCAAATAAGAAATATTCTTTGAATTAAAGTTGTAAAGTGTAACTACTTATTATTATGATCACCTCATTGTCCACTTTAAAATACATTTTATGTTGTTGTACTTGCGTTGTTTGTTTTGAGTTTTTTAATGAAAGAGTCAATTAGGCAATGTGCATGTGTGTGTACTTTGATGCGCGTATTTACTCTGTAATCTATATAATGATCTTATTGTTATCATTCTTATTGTTGTTTTTTGGTCGAGAGTCGAGACATGAAAAATAATTTCTATCACCAAGAGCGAAAGGATATACTCATTTTTCACAAAAGAAAACAGGGATTACTATTACATGTAGTTAGAACAGCGTCCATTACAATGTAATCATTTATATCTTGCGCACCCGGTCATTGTCGCCACTTGATTTACAGAAAATACCATAAAAGAAACAAAAAACCTGATTTTTTTGTTGTAGAATACAAATATTTTATGGAAGAAGGCAGTTGAAATTGTATAGAGTTTCTTCATGATAATTTGCCTGCTCTGTTGTTATAATATGAACCTGTGCAATTAGCGTCTGCCAATAAAAACAAGAATATTTGTTAAGAAAATTTCGTTGAGTTTGGGGAAAATGTGAAGTAGGAATGGGTTCGTCTCTAAATATAATTACATATGTATTTTCATCTACTTTCTTTGCTCATTTTCTTCAAGATCAATACCTACCTAAATTATAAAGTAAACTCATAAATCTATTTCTAAAGTATTTACTGGTGAAAATAATATCTCACCAGAGACTATGCATTTTTTTATATGCCCTATTGTCATTTTACATAGTTCTCACAGACATAAGAGTTTTAAGGTGGCAGGGATGCATCCGCCAATAAATAATTTAGTTTGCATGTTTACGGCTAATATGCACTAAAATAATGATGCAAGAACAATTCAAAACGGTTGTATAGCGTGCAAAAAGATTTTCACCAGAAAGGTATTTTTAAATGCTTTTGTGAAACACACACCACCACACTATAACTATTAGCTTGTTTATATAACGTTTATTCATTTTTTTAACTCAAAAAGTTTAAAAGGTAAAAAAATATGGTATATAGGTAAATACGTAAGAACAATTTATTATTTACATTAAAGTTTGTTTACAAAAAAGTAAGGTAGCTATATTGTATCACAGTTTCATAATAATAATGCAGCAATAGTTTTTGCCGTAATTTTACATTTCATTGTCAATAGTGGCGGCTGTAGCAGAGTTTACCCATCACATCATAACATGACAAACACACTAAACTTTATAACCACAAATGCAAACAGTTTTTAACACGACTTTTTTTGCTCTTCGAGTTGGATTACTATTTATAAGTGAATTAAAATTCAAGATTTTACAGTTGACCGTTCTTCATTTACTCTTGTATCATTAGCACGCAACTTGAGTAGCAAACTGGGCTGTGTAGATGTTACGGTAATATTTGTACTATTATTATTATTAATACTATTTATCATCCTCTTCGCCTTGTCAATCCTCTCCACATTTTTCACCTTGCCCATCATCTCCTCAATAGAATTTGACCTGGTTATTGCCAAACTCAACTTGAGAATATCGTCATTCGGGTAATATAAACTGTTGTACGTGTTTTGAATGAGGAAGTGTTCTTCGCCACCAATTGGGCTACTCCCATTCTTATTTTGGTTGTTGGGTGTTGTTGGATAATATTTTATTGACGCTTCCACCTTTGAACGAAGAATTGCATTATTATTATTTTTGTTGTCCGAGTTTGAGTTGCTTGGGAGGATGTTGGCTTGCTCGTAAATGCCCGAAACAAGTGACACGTTTAATTGATGCCCATGGCCATAAGGTTCTTTGGCTCTGGTGATGAGGTAGTAGTTGCCAGGTGGGCTGTGTGTGGACAGGTGCTCTCCCATGTAGATCACGTCTTTTTCAGCGTCACAGGCACACTCACCTTTCACGTAGCTATCAAAGGAGCCACAGCGACAAGCAGGAAATGCCACAGGAGATAAGATAGATTCGGTGTAGTAGCGGACACCACGACCATGAGAGCACCTGCACCAAAAATTTATTAAAGCAAAAGAAGAATTTATAATGATAGGGTATTATCCGCTTAATGGCTGCTCTTTAGAAAATAGAGAAGAAAAATATAGGATTGGCAGATGATGGTGGATCATTGGACCAACATTATTGACATTTGTGATTTTGACTGAGCAGCCGACAGGCTAATCCGTGCACAAAAAAGCGAAAGGATATTGCTCTCATTCATTTTTTTGCTGGGGGATAGTTTTTTTAGTACTTACCAAAGCGTTTCATAAATCAATGTCCTTTCTACAGGACATCCGATTTGTTTACGACCGCCATTCGGGAATCTTCAAAGGGTCAATGTATACATTATTACAATTATAGAGTCATTATTCAATGTCAATTATAGTTGTTAATCATCATATTCTATAAGTTCAGGAAAATATTTAAGTCTTTTTAGAGAAATATGATTTGTTTTTTTACATATCCACATGACCAATAGAGTCCTCCAAGCCGTAATATCCCCAAAGTAGTAGTTTGCCGCCGTTCACATGAATCTGAAATATATTAAAACAGGGGTTCAACTCAATACGTAATAATAATATGTTGACATACGTTAATAGCATACGTTAAAAACAATAAATATACACGCGCATGCGCACAATATCAACAAATTTCGCATCATCTTTAGACAGTCTAAATTCATCAGTAACGAATTTAAAAGTGGGTCCAGCTGGAAAAAAAACAATATTCTCCAGTAAAAAACGGTACAGTGCCAAATTTAAAAAATTGGTGTAGTAGCAAAAAAAACACATTAACATGACATTTTACATCGTTTACCTGGATCAATCCCGGTAATACGTCCAATCTTCCCTTTCAATCGGTTTCCAGCAAAACCTGCAATTTGGGCCCCTTTAAAAATAATCCTAAAATTAATTCCTCCATGTAGCAGATCATTATTGTGCGTATTTACGATGATTGGGTTTTCAACATACCCCAAGACCAGCCAACAATGTGCAAAGGGTCCAATTCCATTTTATGCTTTTCGCTCAAATATCTAATCATTTCACCAACCCGTTCTCCCACCATTTCCGGTACGGCTGTGAAATATAAAAAGAATGAAGCTAGTGCAGAGTAGTCCACAGCAATGTAGTTAACATCACCCATCCTCAGATAGGCATCTCGCATTTCCACAATCCATGTCCCTAAATATGACAAACAAATTGAAAAGGATTAAAAGTATGATTTTATCATTTTAAAAAAATTCTCGCTATTAAAAACAAAAAATTACCGATTTGCAACTCCGACGCTCCATCAGCATAACCATGAATTATAATTTTTGTCACACGCTTCGGGTCAAAGTTGCTGGTTTGGATGGAGGTTGGATCATTAAACCGGAGTTCTTGAGCCAGTTCCGGGTTTTGTCTGATAAGAGAAATGGAAAAAAATAAGTTTTCTCGGAAGAGGAAGCAGGAAAGAATTTTATGGCAGCATTTTTCTAATCTTTGCACGCATCTTTTCGACACAAACAAACAAATACGACTTTTAAAGGAATGAAAAGGTGATCAAGTGGAATGAAACGGAACAAGTGCAATTTCACATTTATTGGCAAACGGGTTTGTTGTAGTTTTTCAGCCAAGGCGAAGATCTCACGTTATTTTCCCGACGGATCGTACTTTTTATCCTCTAGTTATTTCCGGTGTACTGTGAATACATATAGCTGCTATATAGATGTGTTGATAGATGAAAACGGGAAATAAGTCGTGAGAAACTTATCTTTTATATCGTGGCTTGCACGATAATTGTGCGGATGGTTACTTTTTTCACTCAACTTGTTTCGTTTACACAAACACACACACAGAATCGCCACACTTGACTCACTTAGCGCGTTAAATTTGGTTAAAATTTGATACGGAAAAGAAATTATATTTAGCCTTTTTACCTGTAATTATTGAAGGTTTCGGGAGGGTGGATCCAAAAATGTAATGCAATGACATTTTGTGCAAGTAGGAATCATAATGATAATAAAACTTACAATGATACAAATGTTGGGGAAATGGTAAGTTGTAAGTGCTATTTTTTTTACATAAAAAACATTTAATACCTTGTCCAAAGATGAAATTTTACGACATTCCTCAAGTTCAACCAACTAAACATGTTATCGGGCGTTGGTTTCGTGGGTCGCACCTGATTCGGATCTCGTCGCAACTTTAGAAACACTTTGTTTGGTTGTTCGTAAGAGTAGGGTACAGACCCATAATGACCCAACTGAGCAAACACACTTTCAAAAAGTATTGTCCCTGTCAACACACCCACCAGCATGGAGAAATGCATGTTTTATACAAAAAAAATGGAATAAAAAATTCTTCTCCAGCATCAAGTTTGCAACGTTTGCTTTGACGAAGAAAATGGGAAAACGAGATCAAAGGAAAGAGTTGTTAGGGCCGGCTTGGCTGGTTGATGACCAATAAAGAGTGGATGGACCAAACGTCGCATGGAATAGAATTTGTTGGTGCTCGATTGGAACAGCTCTGCAATTGTGTCCTGTCTGTGTGTTTCAATCAAATTCAAGCTTGTTACATGCCAAACATTACATTACATAATAATCAGTACACGTCCACTCTTACGCGCATAATATTGTACATTGTCAAATCCTTTGCTAATGTCAAAAATGTAAATATACGTGATAAATTAATGTAGTAAAAAATTAAGAATCAATGTTAATCAACTGAAACTTGTAGAGTAGAAAATGCAAATTAGCTAGTTGTGGTGGACAATGAATGATGGAAGGAAGGATTAATTTTTTTAGCCGACTAATACATTTTTTTCCGTTAAAAAAATACTGCATTCATTTGGCTAGGTATATGCTATTATTATTATGGTTGTTGTTACATTGAAGTGCAAGAGTTGTCAGTGTCATCGACTTTTGACTGTCATTATCATCATCATCATCATCAACAACATCCAGTCATACCAGCAGCAAAACTGCACTTCCTGCCTTGCTTCCTTCTTGGTGTCTCATTCATTCACCTCGCGCCTCGGCTCGGCTATGGTATTATTCACTTACCTACACAAGTACAGTGTGTCTTACGATACAACACATTAATTAGTCGTTCATAAAAATTCAAGATCAGCACATTTTTTTAATATTTTTTTTTGCTTCATTCACGGATTCTTGAGTTGAAAGCCACACCAAAGAAGGATAAAATTGCTAACAACAAGCTGTATAGGAATATTATAGGAATAAAATGTTTTTTATGCATATACTACCAACTATAATGTATGTACTTTTATGATGATAGGTAGCTTTTTACCTTCGGCGAATGGGTTAAGGTAAATAGGACACGGGTTGAGGAGAACAGGTGTGTACTGCGATGGGTGATGCTGAAAATCTTTGATCTTGAGAAGCTAATGTAAAGTCTGCCTGTGTATTAGCAAGTTATTGTCACTGCCATTGAATAATGTGCCTTATTGCATTGACCTACTTTTGGTATATTTTGTGATCATATCATCAGAAATCGTGCATGGCAGTGGTCAGGTGTATATATCATCGTACATAAATTAATGTGCTTCATTGATGCCCATTGAATATATGCTTCACTCAGATTGCAGTCTTCCGGCTAAAAAAGTTTCCTGCATGAAAAAGATGAAAAGTAATATGAAGACATTACACTATTTGGAATTTTATTTGACGGACAAAGACATTCCAAGAAAAGTGGAAGCAGAGAGGTGGAAATTTTGAGATATGGAAATTTTATGAATATTTAACAGAAACATACTTCCTGACGCCGCCGTATCGTATTCAGAAATATGGAGTGCACGCTGCACATCGTATTTATTGTACAGAGTTTTGGGAACTTTCTACTTCAAATCAACATAGTCAAATTTCATAATTAAACTTTATTTACGTGTTATGGGATCAAGTTATTTATCGGTACTGAATGTAGACTAGAATAAAATCTCATCACCCCACCATATACCCTACCATAGCATTATTTGAAATCCTATTTTCCCTCAATATGAATGCATACATAGGTACATCATTTTAAAAGAACTATTAGTTTAATGACAATATGCTGATAAAGCAAATAATAATTCACCAAATAAATACAATTAGTTTTGAGCAGTTAAAAAAATTATTTTAATATTTATCTTTTTTCATCTTTATGTGTGCACTACATATTACTAAAGTATGTATGTAAGTATTTACTATATAATATTAGCTATTAATGATGATAATGGCCATTATGCTCACTATGAAGATGAGTATAAGGAATAGGAATATTTTCATAAGGTACCCTCCTGTAATTTCCCACTGGCCAAACTCCTTCCCTTAATGTGCCTGGATGGGGATCCCTAAATACCTCATACATTTCCCCATTGCTCCCATAAACATATAGCGATTTTGTCACGGGGTCATCCAACCACGCAAAAATTGATTCGAATCTTATCAGAAACTCAGTTCTTGTGAGATGTTCCAAAGCTTCAACCAATCTTAAAGATTCATTGGAAGGATGGTCAGACAAATGCACGGAACCGCTCCTTTGGAATTAAAATGAAAACAGTCGAGTAAAAATAAATAAATATCAAGCAAAAATTTCGTTCAGTGCAATTATTAAATTAAAAAACATTAACGTACTCGTCATATAAGATGCATGTAGAATCCTGAGCCAGTTGTGCTATCGCCTTCACCCTAAAAACTTTGTGTTTTGGGCTCTTTTTAATTCCACAAACTTGAAGGAATGCGTCAGTGGAGATAACTGAATGAGCATTCATGTCATAAACGTGCCTGGTCCTGTTGTACTTGAATCCCCATACCCTTTGATGAGGGGATGAATCAAATAGATAGACTTTCTCATGCATAAACATTCCAGCTTCTACTTCCACCTTCAAAGGAAACTTGGGTAATAAGAGACCACGGCTTCTTACTGTCTCGTGGCCTGCTTTGCTGAAAAATTTATAATAAAAGTAGCATTATAAGAACATAACTTTATAAAGCAAATCGATCTTTTTTCCAACTTCAAACTTACTTCAGAGTTCCCACACAATCTTGATCTTTCGTAAAAGCGAGCATGGTTGGGACACCATCT
>JAITYZ010002180.1:0-10746 GCA_027744595.1 Paronellides praefectus
TATTTTTTATTATTTTAAAGAAAATGATAGTTGTAGCGTGACAAGTCATGAGAAGCCCCTTGAGATGTGCGGACCACATTTGAAATGTGTAGTTGAGAATGCAGAGTCTGAGTATGGAATATGTCGCAAAAGTATTTAAATCAATAATTTTCATACGAAAAAATAATTTGTGACAATATACGTAAAAGAGATTTCATGGCAGTACTACTCTTTTTATTGACAGTGACGGGTGATGGGGAGGGTCCAAATTATTGCATGCGAAAGCGTCACGAATACGAACAAGCAGAAGAGATGGGAACAGTAGGCATCGCACAGATGAAATACGATTGTGATGCTGGGGGTAATTATGCACCTAGACAGTGCCTTAAAGGCTCAGTGTAAGACATTTTTTTTAAATTGAATTTGGGTAAAGAACTCTGTTCCAATGCATATATTGAATCAATTAATTAAAAAAAAACATTTTGGTTTATGCAGATGTTATTGTAGTAACTCGGAGGGGAAGAGAATTTTTGGTTTAGCTCGCCCGGACGAATATCAAGATTGCGGTAATATAATACATGCAAGATTTGAGTTCACTCGTTTTTCGAAACACTTTCACCTTTTGATATGTTATTTAAAAACCGATATACATATTTTAAACAGCTTGTGCACGTGACGTGGCCAAACTCCAGGAATTCGGTTTCACTGGACGTTTTCCTCACTGTTTGCCAAACGGGGATTATGATGAACTACAATGTGTGGTGAGAGACTGCTACTGTAGATCTCACCCGGAAGTGAAATTTGCAATGCATCAAATGAATGCAAGTGCATGCTGTACGTGCAATAAAACACAACACTTTAATTCAGTTGCATTAGCGTCGAGCCTGTTTTAATTCCCTGTATTTTAAACAGATGATAATGAAACTCATGTATTTGAACCGGCAACACCACGCTACTATGTAAGAAACTGCGAATTAGAGCTTGCCCGGATCGAAGTCCAAATAGCAGACGCAGAGCTAGAGGGCATCAAAAGAATAGTTGCAGACAAACCGAAATGCGACCCAGATGGTAACTACGCTCCAGTTCAGTCTAAGTTTAACAAGTTATATTGCCTTGCATCAAATGGGACAAGGATTGAAAGCTATGAAGCTGACAAATTTTCCTCCGCTGCCGTTCAAATGAATTGCCGTAAGTTTAAAGTTATCTACTTGTCTCATTTCATTGTATTTCAAGTCATCATATTGTAATCATGATTGCTTGAAATGTTCTGTATTTTGTTGAACTAGATTGTGCGCGTGCAAGAGCGCTATTATGGAATAGTGCAACAGGAAAGCCTAAATGTTGCAGTAATGGAAATTACAAACCATGGCAATGTGTTGGGTCAACATGTTTTTGTGTCGATTGTCAAGGTAGGCAGGACACTTCAATAGAACAAGTTCATGAAGACGACATTGAGAAACTTGCCTGCTATCCAAAGGAAAATGAACTAGGCGATGGAACTGAGCCCGAATGTAATTATGCTTATGAATATAATTGTTTAAATACTTAATACTTTGCAAAATAAAGGACAATCAAAGTTATTTGAAACACTGAAATAATAATCTGTTTTATTAATAATATATCTTATGTCCCAAGAGATTCATAAACAAAATTAAATATTAACAACTTGGTACTTTCTGTACAAAACTTCTTTCATCTTTGCATTGCACATGTGTTATGTGTTTATTCATAGCAATATCTTTCTGTGTGATGTTGTATTGGCATTGGCACATTTGTAGAATTCACTCTCTTGCAAGCAAGTTAAACAAAAAGTAACTTAAACAAACAAAAATGAAACTATCTTAAAAACCCTCTTCTGGAAACTTCAAACGTCGCAGTTTAATTACCGAACACTATTCCTCAGCTACAATAAACTTACTATGCATTATTCCTAGGCATAACATCAAAAGCACCAAACGAAAACCTCGAGGTCTCCAATAAAGCTCATGCGACAAATAAAAATCAATAAAGTAATTACCTAAATACAATAAATTAGCTAATGGCTATGTATGAGAGCATGTTTTAAATTTCAACGTTATCTTTAATCCAACTTAAGTACTTATCAATTTTTGTGTACACCGTGGGGTATTGGTTTCCTTCGTATGCCCAGGATTTGATACCAACTTGTTGAACACGATTACCCACTCGGATAACCAAGGGACCTCCATCATTTCCCCTGAAACGTTCTGCACTTACGCCATGAGCCTCGAAAGAATCTGTTTTGGCACACAGCATGTCCTCAGTAATCTCAGTAAAGAGTTGAGCTTGGCAGTCCGAATTTTTGTAAATTTTGTTAATGGCTTCCCTCAAAACAAAATCACTCACAGGAGGGTCAACATACTGGATAACTCCGTCGGAAATTCCTGTGAATTTTCTATTCCCATACTTGATCCAACCTGCTTCTACTCCAGCACAACTTCCTTGGTCGAAGCCACGGGCTCCGTTGAAAATTCCAATTGGGGCAACGTGCTCGTCAAACTCCACTGGGTGGTCTAGCTGGACAAGTGCAATGTTGTTGTCCATCTTGCTTTGCTCGTGGAATCGTTTATGGAAAATGATTTTGGAGGCTTTGCGCTCAAGATAAAAGTGGTCGAATGTATCGTTTAAAGGATTTTTGGTAAAGCCTATGCGAACTTGCATTCGGGCAACATCCTTGGAATTGAATCGGTGGAGACAGTGAGCCGCAGTGAGAACATGTTGACCTACACAAATGAATAACGTTGTATTTTGTAACGTCCTCCAAACATAAATTAATTACTGCTACAGTAATACAAATTTAGAAATCGCTTACTGTCAATAAGAGACCCACTACATAATGGGCCGGTCTTTGCTCTTGTTTGAATGGCAGCCTGAAATGAATATAAAATTGTATTTTATGAAGCTACATTCAAGATGTTGCAGAAGGTATGCAAATTAATGTAGTTCTCACCAAGAATGGATAATTTTCAAATGCTGGCCAAGTATTGTATGCAGTGACGGCTGGACAAGCATCCTCAACTTCATTTTGTTGAATGAATTCTTCGGGGTTGACCTAAAATTTCAAAAAGTGCATATCCATTAATAAACGACAAAAGACTCTGATGAATTATTATTCGTTGTTTATTTTTTAACCGTACTGCTTGTTGTGGCTGTAAAATAGAATCTTGTGGTGGAGGCGCTGTCTCTGATTGTGCCTGTTCTACAGCAAGTGGTGGTGTTGTTGTCGGCGTGACCTCGCTGTTTGAAGAATTGTTTACGAGAGATACGACTTCACTCAAAATTTGTTGCGTTTCTACAGGCTTCCCAGTTGATTCAACGATCTCTGCAGCAGGGACTTCAGATTCGAGTATAAACAGCTCAGTAACTTGTTCAATGTTTCCGTCTTCAGCGAATGGCAAGGCGGGGATTCCTGTTGTTGTTGGGTACATGGCTGTCTCTTCATCGGCGGTCTCTGATCGGTAAAGAGATTGCATTTTGTCTTTTCCACAACAAATTACCTTATTCCCAATGGTCGCTGCAAAAAAAATCACGGGTTTTACCACAACAGCACGCATTTTAAGAAATGTTGTTCAGTATTTGCTTTCTCTCAAACATTTATGTACATACATTTAATAGGATTTTCAGCTCCAGACCGTCCCTCATCCTCATCGTATGTAGCTGGCTCATCTTCCACATTGTTATTATTGCTTGGAGCTCCGCAAACATCCACATTTTGACTGTAGTCATGTGCAAGACTGGGATTACGAAGTTCTCCATTTTCCCCGAATAAGATTGGGTGACATCTTCGTAACGTTACGCAAGCTCCAGGTTCGTGGTCCAATGTCATGCATTCGGTATTATCTGGTTGTTCAAGAGCATCAAACAATAGTTCGCCCTCGTCTTCAGAATCTTCAGAATATGCTATTTAAAAAACGAGTATATCAATAATTATTGCTCTCTCTTTAATTAGTGAACTCGAAAAATAGTCATTACTTCAAAAAAAAATCATAAATAATTGAAATAAATTCTTGAAAAACGACGTCTGTGGAAAATTGTAAAGGCCTATCCAAAAGAGTATAATTTCGTTATATTGGCCAAAGTATGAATTAGTGAGTCTCAGAGCCGTTTTTTAAGACAGTTTTTTTTAAACAAAATTACCATCTACAACAATTGAATCCTTGTTGGTATTCCATCTTCTAGCCCATATTTCACCAGGGCACAAAATACAGATGCTGAGTAATAACAATAATGTCCGATTCATTATTAGGTATTTTATTTATTTGTTACTGATTACATACAACTACTTAAGGTTTTGTCCAGATTTCACTGCAGACCAACTAAAAAACACAACCCTTTTTTGCCACCACAAAATTATCGATCTTATGCACAATTATTACCGATCAGTACATATTTGTGCCGTGTGCGTCGATGACTAGCTAACTAAAAAATGACAAAGGAAGTTGGAAGTGTACATGAAGGGATAGCGGTGCTTTTTTTCTGCAAATATGTTTATGAACAAAGCGATTACTCTTTGATGCACACTCAAAAAAATGGCATAGGTGCAGGTGATGAGGAAACGTAACGCGAAACACAATTTCTCCCCTTCTCTAATGCCTTATTGTTATTATAATAAATACAGATTTCACTGCAGATCAACTAAAAACACAACCTTTTTTGCCACCACAAAATTATTGATCTTATGCACAATTATTGCCGATCAGTACATATTTGTGACGTGTGCGTCGATGACTAGCTAACTAAAAAATGACAAAGGAAGTTGGAAGTGTACATGAAGGGATAGCGGTGCTTTTTTTTCTGCAAACATGTTTATGAACAAAGCGATTACTCTTTGATGCACACTCAAAAAAATGGCATATAGGTGCAGGTGATGAGGAAACGTAACGCGAAACACAATTTCTCCCCTTCTCTAATGCCTTATTGTTATTATAATAAATATTATGTGCATATTTACCATCAAAAGTCATTTCATTTTTGAAACACACATAAATGTAGCGTTGACCATAACCATATTATGGATAAATGTACGAAACAAGTTTTAATTTCAAACTCAACCCCTATGAGCTTCAAGGGAATAACTTCTTGGGCCAAAAATATAGACATGATTTCTAACGACATGCATAGGTATGCAAGTATATATGCACAATTATTATACCACCACATCGAAAAGAGAGAGAAAAAAAAGTTTTTTGTCTGCTGCATGACCGGCAGCAAATGAGCTCCTTATGCAGCGCAACGGACGAGTGTCTTTAACTTGTTGGTCGACAACGATGACCATTTAACCATTAGCATCTTATTGAATCCGATGTAGTACTCATTGTCATCATAAAGAATGCAAACATAGCAGACAAGATTGGTATATGCAGATATAATATAACAATAAGAATGTTTTTTCTCTTCATGATAACATGTGCACGGGTGTAATAATACTACGGGCAGTACAAAGTATAAAAATTTGAAAATGCAACAAGGACAAACTCTTTCGGGTACATGCTCTTGGCTCTTTGTTATATTTGCACTTAAAGAGATAATGTATGGATGACGGGACTCATGAATGGCAGTAAGACGTGAAGTGGTCTTGAAATACTTAACAATCCCAGATACGGGATTACATTGTTGCGCAGCTGTAGTGTGAGGAGGGAACAAGGATGAGCAAAAAAGGGTATAGCACAAGCTGCAAGACAACTGCATATTTTTCAACATTTCAAGTTTCGAAACAGCAAAATTACAATAGACGAAACAGCACATTTTGGGGTAGAGTGCGATTATCCTTATTAAGATTATTACATTACTACACGAAAGAATATGGAGACTAGCAAAAAAACAAGAAGAGCAGGCAGGAGATCAGAATAATATAGTAATTTTAAACCAGGAAGACCATATAATAGCAATGATCACAAATACAAGAGGTAAACCTAGGAATGGCTACAAAAAAATGAGGTGCTAAAATTAAAATATATCGCTTTCATCATTTTCGTGAATTGGTACTACATGGCACATACATGCTAATTACGTTTGCGGTAAGTTCAGTGCTTCGACACACGTCATATCTGTAAAAAAGATGAATCTATAATACGGAATTACTGCTCTACACACAATGGTAAATGGTTTTTTGTCTGACATCACTCCAAATCGTTACAAAATATCGGAAAATAAAAGCATTTGTTTGTAAAAGTCAAACATCATGTGAATAAACGGATCCATAGACTATTGACATCCATCATCCGTTCTCAGAAGCTTCTTAAAAAATTATCAACATTTTCACTAACTCGTTTACATATATACCATATACCATACCTATATGATTTTTTAAATTTTACAGTATGACACAAAGCAAAGGTGAACGGAACACAAGTAAAAGGTCAATAAAGATATGTACCATGACGGTACAAAATGATTCTGCAATTGAAATAAAACAATAGTCAAACCACTTAGAATGTACACAACAAGCAAAACAAACGAGGAATTAATAAAAATGATTCATTATCCGGATAGGTAGCATATTATTGATGCTGGGTTATACAATGGCCAAATTCTTGCTGAACGCTTCATTTAGCATTTACCTCTTGTTGATCTTCTGCTGGTATTAATAAAAGTTTTGGATATGATGAGATGACTGAAGAAGAAGAATAAGACGACGACGAAGGTACATAGGTAATATTAATAAATAAATAGAGGTAGGTTGAATATAATAAAAAGAGAGACAGACGACCCACGCCATATCCTGCTCAACAACAAGCATCACCTGTCAACTGGCGTTATTTTGCGAATGATTGGTGTTTTGCTGCCATGTCATACAGGCAAGGCAAGGAGAAGAAAAATACCTTTTATATTTTTGTGTGATGCTATGCGGTTATGAGTCGGAAGACTTGCTCTTTGTGTGAGATTACTTGGCTCGTTGATCATTTTGCGTATGTGTGTAACTTTGTGTAAGTAAACTGAAGACGGATAACTGTACCTGAGAAAACTGAAGATACCTAAACATTTTATGATGGTATCTCAATGAAAATTGGCTAGTCAAGCGAGAAAAACATTTTATTATACGACGCTGTTGGCGATTGAACGCAATTTAACCACAGGAGAGAGAAAGAAAGGAGAAATAGAAATGCGTGTATCGTGTATATGACCATATTTTCATATGGTAAAAATGATCAATCGTTTATCAGAAGGGTAGTCTATTTTTAAGCTATCTATAAACCTGAATCAACTATTTATAGAATTTATGACTAACAGCATTTGATACATTGAACATTTTTTACTAATGCGAATAATAAAAATACAATGTTGAGTTGTTGTGAGTGTGAGGCTCGTTGTTTCCTCGTCCCGTTGTACTGCAGGCCACGAAACAAAATGAAAATTAGACTTTATTCGCATTCGGGATTATTATTAAAAACCAATAAGCTCGTTTATCTTAAAGAAAAGCTATGCCGAGTTGAATGAACAACATTTTATTCTTGTACCCCCATCGTATATATCGTATATTATGATAAGTATTGATAACTTTGCAAATCCCAAACAACGAACTAATGTTTTGGCTCTTGCAACGCAAAAATCATTTGAGAAGGCGTGCTTCCGTACCCTAATCCCGATTTATTTTTTGAAATAATAGACCTTTCAATAATTCCTTTATTTTAATTGCTACGGTTGTAAACAATGTTAAAATTCAGAGATGCTCTACTTTTGAAACTTGATTGACTTGTTCATGACCTGCCTACACTTGCACCCAAAAAAAGTATTTATCAAGGTTGATGCAGATAAAATAGTCGCGTAAGAATCTCTTCAGATTAAAATATCTGTAAAATACTTTGTTTAGCTTTGTTTTTTAAAAGACATATTGCAAGTTAGATTTTATGCAGAAATATTTGTGACGAATTTCAGGTAGGAAAGAAAATGTATATATTTTCTCGATACATCTAAATATAATGAATTATTATTCTTGGTAAAAGATTCAGTGTGGGATTTTCGCTTTTTAATTAAGCGTTTAAAAATCTAAAAGCAGTCAAACCAATAATATAAGCAATGCACTCAAGCAAAAGCAAACGGTCTAGCGAGAATAGGTAAACCAGTAGTAATTTAAAATTCCACGAATAGCAAAACTAGTAGCTAATTAACAACGTTGCAGAATGAACATATCACTTCATGATTTCCATACCCCAGTACTCTACTGATCTACAATATACCAAGTTTTAACGCTTCGAATTGAGCTCATCAATACGTATAGAAGTCATTTTCAAGATCAAATTTGATTAACAAATTTCAAATGCGAACTTCTTTTTATCAGAGTTGTTGAATTTATGGACATTGGCTATGTACATATTTTCCTGTGTAGATGACGTGAACACTCAACACCCAACTACAATCTTCTTCTTTTTTTGCATACAATTGAAATGAATATTAGACAAATTATTTCTGCTCCGCAGAAAATAAAATGATTACTTTTGGTCAATTTGGGACATGAAACCCGGCTTAAATTTGGTTAAAGCTAATACATATTTATGAGCTTGGTTTTCTATTATCCAGCAAACTAATTAAACAGAGGCAAATAAAACCTCAGCTTTTAGTTTCGCTTCAACACTTGCATATCACATTTCGATAATTGCAGACGAAAAGTTCTTCAATCGTTTTCAGATTTTTGTGTCGTCGTATATCATTCCAATTACCACCATGGGTTCTCATCAGAAACTACTGTTTTTAACATTAACAACGCTGTGCCTTTTAGCGACCCTTTTTGAGCCTGCACTCGGTACGTTTTTTGCTAAGAGTAAGGAATCTTTTTTGAAGTTTTTTTTGCCCATGACCCTTTAGGAACAACACTCATTCATTCGACTCAGAATCAAATTGTGAACAATTTTTACTCTATATCATTTTGCCCAAAAACCAAGAGAGATATCACCAACTAAAGCGAAAAAAACTTCAAAAAATTTCCAAGTTTAAAAAAGGCTGCAGCGCCTTATGTTCAATTTTTTCTGTTTTGAAATTAAAAACGTTACTACAGGTGGAAACTTTGTCTTTAATCTGTAGAAGTTATATATTATTATTTTACTATTTTGTGGAATTATAGCAAAACCCCAATCTTCGGCAGCCTCTTCATCCGCTGCAGCGGCAAATGGTGGTGGACGAGGAGGAGGGGGATCATCTGCAGCTAGCTCATCGGCAGCCGCTGTAGGATCTGGAAGAGGTGGTGGCGGTGGATCAGCGGCGGCTTCCAGCGCAGCAGCTGCAAATGGAGGTGGCCGCGGTGGAATGGGTGGCGGTGGGTTTGGAGGTAGACCATGTTGCGGTTAAATTTACAACAATGTACAGTATTATGTTTTAAATGCACTATTCGAGACTCTTTGAATGGAACGGCAATCTAAATAAAAACTTGACACGCAATACTTATAAAAAAAATTATACGATAACAAATAAAATATTTCTTTTCTTTATTGATAATCTGTGCACCAAATGAAAACTTGACATAAATATTTTGAACATATAAGGTTGATAGGTATAACTAAAGAATTATTGATAGAATCATGATCATCGAAATAATAAAAAGACATATATTCATCACATTTACGTTATGCATGTACCCCTAAATGTTTTTACCCCTACACCCCCTGTTGCAACTAAATTTTAAAATTTTCTTTGGAAGATGCATTTACTTTAATAATAGTATACTTTTAAAAATTTACATTATTATTTTTTTGGCTCCCCGTGCATTATTGGAGATACTCATGTTCAACATTTTTACAAGTACCAAACTATAAATGTTCATTTTTGGTTATGAACTTGAATTCGTATAGTCATTTTGTATGATTGATATTTCAACAAACTATAATATTCAACAATAAATAAACAATCTGCATTCACAAACAATGAGTTCAGTTTTTAGAGTTGCATTCACAAATTCACCTTACCCTTCACCCTTATACAAAAAAACTGTGATAGTGATCAGTCAGTTAATTGGCTTTTATGCTTGTTTAACAAATAAAATGATTTTAGTCCAATTTCGCTTTAAACTCATTTCTTTTCAGGTTACAAAAATGAAAACTTAAAATGGAATGAACAAAGTTAATTTCCTCTATTGTATGTATATCTGTATAGACGAATAGTCACTTAACATGAACCCTTAATATCGGAAGGTCCTTTTATCTCTATTAGGAACCTTTAATTCGATTTATGCATATATCATTTTGGAACCCAAACCCGCTCAAATCACAGCATCAGACAAATAAGCAAATAGAAAAAAACAGTCATGTTCCCCATTCCCCTCATGTGTCTTCCCTTAATTTTGAAGAATATTTTTTGTACAGTTTTCCATTTGGCAAAATAGTTGCAAAATTACTTACGAATATATAGCCTATATATTTTGATGCATAATAAGTTACATGTTGTATTGTAAATATAATCTCGTGTTGTGTATTTTTTTGTGTTCCTAGCGTTTTGTTTTAACCACTACATAATATACACATTTTTGGAAGATAAAAATAAAAATAACCCTGCATGTGCAGAAGATATACATAGATAGATATTATATATAGAGAGGTGTTTACTGATGATTTTATGATTGATTCTCCCACCAATATAATCACGGTCCATCTTGATCCTCCGTACCCTTTCTACCCAGCAGAATAGTAGTTGAAAAATGTCAAAGTCCGAGTTTTACTTTTTCTTCTTCATCTCTTTCAATTTCTTCTTCTCCTCCCTCTTGCGCTCCTTCTCCTTCAAACTTTGCACTAGCTTGTAACTGAACAATCCTGCAAATAAAAA
>JAITYZ010002181.1:0-10355 GCA_027744595.1 Paronellides praefectus
GCCAACTTCCATTCCCCCAATTTGCTCATTCAAACTATTCACCAAAAGCATCTCTTCTGTTGTGGTAATGGTTGTCTCCCCATCAGCAACAATAGTGTCCTCCTTTTCCGTTTCTGTTGAACCCACTCCCGTTGACTGAGTAGCCTCTTCAGTTACAACTTCCTCCACCAGCGCATTTCTTGCCATGATCGTGGATGCGGTCATGCCTGGGGTAGAAGCTGTATCAGTTTCCCCCGCTTGAGTAGTGATTGTAGTGGTAGCATTAGTATCTCCTGATGAAA
Organism: Paronellides praefectus; assembly: GCA_027744595.1. Classification (NCBI taxonomy): domain Eukaryota; kingdom Metazoa; phylum Arthropoda; class Collembola; order Entomobryomorpha; family Paronellidae; genus Paronellides; species Paronellides praefectus. The sequence goes on from JAITYZ010002181.1 coordinate 282, forward strand.
TAGTCTCAACTGTCACACTCATCAACACTTCTGTCGCATTCAACAACTGCTCCTCTGATGACGACACTGAAAACATCATTGGTGTCGTTGTAGCGGCGGAAGTAGTTCCCGCTGAAGTTGTTGCCGATGATGTGTCCACTATCGAAATCATTGAGGAAGTTGGCATCGACCTTGGCGTGGAACGCGCTACATTATGATCCCTCAGCAAAATCTGATCTCCAGCTGGCGTATCACTCAAAATTCGAGGTAAGCTTTCATCAAGTACCTCTGTCAAAATACTATTCCTTCTATGATCCTCGGGAATCGGAGGTGCCCTTGGAGGTCCACGTCTTTCCTCCTCCAGCTCATCATCCATGTCATCCTCAAATTCCATTCGCAAAAGACTCAGTTGACGAACTTCCCCGTACATTCGTCTCATCAAGCCTTGATTTTCAAAAACGAACCGTCTAACGGCATGCCTACAAAGGGGAAAGTTAATAAAATTAAACTTTCATTGCAAAATATTTATAAACTATCATTTTCAATTTCAAAAGCATTTATTTTTTTCAAACCACGTGCATTGACTTTGGCAAAAGGTTTGTTTGATGCTGTCTAAAACGGACAAGGATGTTTTTGTTTGAGCAAGTGAAACTTTTTTTTTCATGTGACCCAATATCGAGATCAGTTGAAAAACGAGGATGTAACATGACCAAGCTATTATAATATAACATGCATACGCACTCTCCTCGAGAGCATCAATCAACCACTTTCATTCTTTTTTTCCCCTTTCAGTTTGTTGACGCATACATAAAAGAAACAAAGCCATATGAATTTGCAATTCATTGTCCCTTTCTACGAGAGAAGAGTGAGAACACTTGTAAATCAGTCAAGTGTATTTACATGATGCAAAAAAAAGTGCAGTGCAGTGTATAGTAGGTTGTATGTTAGTTATGATGAGGTATGTTGTGTGTGCTATCTTTGAACGCATGTTAATATAATGTCCGTTCACCACATAGCTTGTTTTTTTAAAGTTAGTGATTCATTATTATTCATCCACCAACACTTATTATTACTACACACCAACAATGCATGCATAAATGCATGCAAAACTTGCAAGTAGATTAACTTTACAAAATAAAATCATAAATATACGCCGTAATATGACTCAACAGGAAAGCTATTAAGCGTTTATTTAAAAAAAGACGTTCTCAAATATCCAAATGCATGCAAAACTTGCAAGTAGATTAACTTTACAAAATAAAATCATAAATATACGCCGTAATATGACTCAACAGGAAAGCTATTAAGCGTTTTTTTAAAAAGACGTTCTCAAATATCCAATCCAACACACTGTCGTTTTTTGTAACCAAAATAGCCTCCTACGTACTAATGAACGTTTAAAATGTGCATTTTTGTTTCATTCATTTTCAAATGAGGAGATCAACAACTAAAAAATCAATTTCGGAATACTGTTCAAAATTTAACAGTCAATATTAGAGCTAATGGTAAATGATAACATCCGCTTTAAAAAAAGGAAATACCTACGTACTTTTCTAAAAATTGAAAATAAATTTCACTGTCAATATAATTTATTTTAAAGATTTAAAAAACATGAATGTCAGACATGTAAACAAGCAGAATGTTCAATGACGTTAAAATGAAATATGTAACATCAATTTGAGTTAAAAAAGGTATAACATGAAACATTACAAGAAAAAAGTAAATAAATACAAATATATATATTTGAAAAAAATAAAATACGATGGTTGTAGTAACTTTTACTGCTACATTTGTAAGGTGTATTTACGTACACTGTACATATATATGTACCTACATCAGCTAAGCTATAATAATAATACCACGCATGTACATTATTAACGCAATCTAGGTAAAAGCAAAGAAAAAAAATGTAGGTTTCATCTTCCGCCGACCGATCTCATTGCCTGCTTCTATTTTTTTTCTGTTGCTTTGTTTTGTGAGCTTCATATTATCTGTCTGCTTTTTTTCTGTGCTGTGTGTGTAACATTCAAACATTCAATCTGTCTAACATTTTTATTATTGTCTGTCGAGACTTTTTTTATTGTCTTCAACAAACCAACAATTTTTTTTATCATCCTTCTTCCTGCTTTTGACTTAAAGCATGATTCTAAAAGAACATTGAAAGAACCCATATTTTTTCTATTTTATAAATGGGTTCAGGGTCAATTTGATGTAGGTTTATACAAAAATAACGCATGGTTTTGGTTTGAAGTAGTTTTTTCTGTTTTTTTGTACTGATGATGACTTATGAAATTCCTTACCAAGGATATTTATCTCCAGGTAGATTACACCAAGCACTCTTCTTGTCTCCCATATCACAAGGAATATCCAACCTCTTGATAGCCAGGTACTTGGCAGCTCGCGAAGACTTTGAAGGTCTCGAGCAAGTCATGATCGTGTCACTCATGTCATCCCCGTATTCTGACTGTTGTTGTGCGGAAGAGGAGGAACCCGCCGAGAAAAACTCGTTCCTGCCACCTTCCTTCTGGTAGAATCCTCCATGTGGATTCAAATCAATCGCAGACACCTCTCCCGGAGAAATCACAACAAATACTATATTTATCACAAGTAACCACTGAATCATGGAAATGACCATAATAACTAGGTATGAAGTTGTCCACCTTTGCGACTGTCGTTTAATTCTCCATTGTTGTTTCTCTACATTATTCACATTACTATCATTATTATCGTTATCACTCATTTCGTCTTCGTCTCGTCCATGCACTCTGCTGCTGTCACTCTCACTGCTTTCACTTGCTTTCCCTGTACCTCCACACCTGGTGCAATACTGATCACCTCCACTGTCTCCTTCCATCATGACACCACACTCGACTCTGTCGTCCGTGGCCTTGTCTCTCCGTCCAGTTGCAGGAGCAGCAGACGACGACGACGTAGAACTACTAAAAGTGGTAAACACGGTCATTGTTGTACTGACACATTTATCATAATAATCACAGTTGTCTGGCAAATACTAGTTACAAAGTAACGTTAAAACCACATCATTACTCATAAAGATAGGTTTGGAGTCACAGTCAAAGTGACGCCAACAATCACGTCGTCGTGGGGCTCTTTTCATGGAGTCATCATCGTTATTATTGTTATTGCTTCTGCTGTTGTTGTATTGTTGTTGATCATTGCCACGGTTCATCCCACCGTGCATGATCAACATAATTCAACAGAGAGATGCTGATATGCGCTGGCAAATATGTCCTGTCGATTCACTTTTTATTTACTCAACTTATAACCTTACACACACTACACTGTTTTGTTGGGTATATGTACTCCAATGGCCACCAAGACGAGAATATATATACGAACTGATTGAAAATTTCTTTTTCGTGTAGGACACGATAATAAATTACAATATTGAGGAAAGAAGAGAGCAAATGACTTGTGACTCGTTTTTAGTCTTCGACATCATGAAAGTCTTGAGAGAAGAACGATTCATGCAGCATTTTCCTCTAGAAGATCAACACGAAGCCAAGGGATGATTGTTGGCACTACAACTCTGGCAGTCTTCTTTTTCGTCTTGGCTGTCTTCGTCGTCCTCGTCGTCAGTAACAGTTACTACTTATTTACTCACTCGCACACCAAAACACACTCGTCGTCGATCATTACACAGGTATGCGATGCATGCAGTATCGTCGACAGCAGCGTTGTAGTAGTATGTTCAATGCGAGAGACCACAGTAGCCGTGCCGTGGTACAACAGATGAAGAAGAACGACCATCATCAGAGAGCGAGAGAAAGAGTGAGTGAGAGAGAGCGATGATGATGACGACGATGATGATAACGCTGCTGTTGATGGTGACTGTGATTGCTGTTATTGGACATTCATATTGTTGTTGTGGTATATCTATCTCTTGAGGCACATTCTTTGTGTCTTCTTCATCATCTTTCTTGGTTTGAATACTGGCGTTTGTGATGATGATGGTGTTATAATAAAAGTGGTCAGTCTTTCTGTATCATAATCAACAACAACACGGTATATAATAATGTGAAAGATGAGTGACGATGAGGATTGGATTCGATTATTGGATTGGAACTAGTTTCTCCTCTTTTGTTTCATATTCATATAAAAAATCCATTCCTTCCTTTGGCATTTTCTCTTTTTGCATATCATGCCATCATGGTACTTGTACCAGCAGCAGCAGTAGCCGCAGCATAAAAAACATGCCAACAATGATTGTTGAACAATCTTTTAGGAATACAAAGTTTAGCGGATGATGTTGATGATCGTCAAAAGTCAAAAAAGAAGAAGAAGATGAGGGTGATTTCTTGATCGGTACTTACTGGTTGATGTTGCAATTCTTCTTGTTGGTTTACTGCTGCACCTGGTCTGCTGCTCCTACTACTACTACTACTGCGTGTGGTGGTGATGATGCTGGGCTTTGGCACTTTGGAAAATATTTTTATAATGGCGAAGATGATATTGATGATGGTAATATTTTGGCAAGAAAACAAAAATTCTGTGAAAAATGAGGAAGGAACAAGACTAATATTCATATAATAATAGTCACTCGTCACGTCATTCACGTCAAAGTGAATATTTCAACAAATGATGGGTATGGCAGTGCGGGCAAAAAGCAAAATATTTTATATGATGACCAACATCATAATATCAACGTCATCATCATCGGGTTTTGTTTTTTTTTATGATGATTTCAAGAATGCGGTGCGGTCGGTCGGTATGTCGGTATATTATTATTACAAAACGTCTGAACAACAAGGTGAAGAACAAGAAGAAAAATAAATATATATTTAAAAAAGACGACGATGATGATGGTCACTGTTGTTGCTGATTTAAAAAAACGCACTATCAGGGTTCTTTCGGTTCTTTGTAGAATTAAAAAAAAATAACAAAAATATTTTTGTTTCGCATGTACGGACGAGGACGGGCACACTGTTCACCGAACGTAGTTCCCGAGCCCAATAAAATATCAAGAGACAACATCAACAAACAAACAAACAAGACAAAAGTTGTACAGTAGCAATATAGTTGCATAAAAAGAAAAGGAGGCATTATAGGAAACATTATCATCATCATCATCACCATCATCATCTTCTTCTTCTTTGGCGTTGCATTTGGCATCACTTTTTCTCATACAATCGTAAAATGCCTCAACAATGCACACAGGTAGTGTCGTACTGTCATTATCATCAGCAGGAGCAGCAACATCATGAAGTATTAGTGAAAAAGAATTTTTTTTTATGGAAAAACGCTACATTACAGTGTGATGGAATGGAATGCTGTACACACAACAATCTCTGTCATGCAATAATAAATGCATTGTTGCATGCACCACACACACACACCAAAAAAAATCCATTCCCAATCATCATCACGACAAAGATCGAAGAAAGAAAACAGTAATAATGCAGAAAAATACCAACATTATTATTATTATTATTATTACTACTATTATTACAGCAGCAGCAGAAGCAGAGTAGACATACTTTAAGTAGCATACATTATAAGCTTATTACGAGGTTTACCGTATGGTACAAGTATACATAGTAATTGCATTGCACTTTACCCGCAGTACCAAAAGTACAACAAAGATGATTGTGTGATTGTTGCATGCATTGTTGAGAATTGCATTGCATGAATTCATCATCATGATCCTCAGCAGCAGTAGCCAACTTCATCATACATGTACATATTAAATATCATGATGATGATGAATTCTTTTGGGTACATCATCGTCTTCATTATCATCTTCTTCTTCGGCAATCGTCTTATGTCGTTATCGTGTCTTATGTGTGTAGTGTAAAAAGTAATGACAGGTATATTTGTATTATCGGGTTTATTGGAAAAAAATCTGTGTGTATACGCCATGCTTCTGCTGCTGCTGCTGGTGTTTCTCTCTCTCTCTCTCTGTCTTTTTCTGCGAGAGCCTCTTATCTCCTCTCATTTTTTTGTTCTCTCTTTCTTCAAAAGTTGCACCCTTCAACAATGCCATAGTAGATATAGGTAGGTATATAGTTAATAATGTATATTTATACCTGCGTACTATACTACCATCACCATCATCAATATGCATAGTCAGTTATATTGTAATAGCTACGCAGGCACCACACCTGGCTTTCGCCTGAAACAAGTTGAAATTACAAGTTGCTGGTGTGTATGTATGTATGTATGTATTATGTACCATGTAGCATTCAACAAACAAGACTCACAACAATCACAGCAAATTTTTCACAGCCAATAAAACAGATCATCATGAATAATATGAAAATGAAGAAGAGAATTTTTTTGAGAGGATCGCAGCGCAGCAGACATTCTTCATGAAATTCCCGAATGTTACAATGTACCGGTAAATTAGCCAACGTATTTGTTTAGCATGCACACTGGCATTTTTACGGAGTAAGCCAGTTTTATCAGCATCAATTTTTTTCTAAAAGCAAGATTGAGCCAAAGTCAACTACAAGAAGGAAAAATACAGAGGGAGAAGAAAAGAAGAAGGAGTTTAGTGGAGATGGAGGAGGGAAAATAGGGGGTTCATAAAGACTACTTTTAAGACCAACATGTTCAAAACAGCGAGAAGATTAATTTTTTTTGCGTGTAGCAGCAAAAAAATAAAGCCGATTAGCAAGTGTGACCGAAATTCTTAGTATCAATAATAATATAGGCATCGTTCCTTTTTTTCTCTCTTTTCAAGTCTCTTTTAATTATGAGTACACCCACTACTACTGCCACCAACACCAAACTACAAAATTAAAACAAACAATAAGCATGTAGATATTAATGTAGGTACGTGCATACCGTGTAATCATCATTATTTCTCCTCCTCCTCCGAGAAAGGAATATGCCTAATAATGGCCGGGTAATAATAGTAATAGAGCTAAAGTATGTAGCAAATAGTACAAACTACAAACACAGACACACACACACTCTTCTAGAAAGGTAACATGAATGAGTGAAGAGGTAAAAAAAAGAAGAGATTTACGAACGATATGTATACCATATCAATAAGTGCTGATGTTGATTTGTGAATGATGATCATGATCATCAGCATGATATCATTTTGGTATTAGGTATTTTACAAGACCATTTTGCATGCAATATGTGTATGCAAACTTGTTTTAAGAAAAAAGTCGAGAAAAATAAGTGATTGTAAAGAATAAACTATTCTATTCAGTGCCGGGCCTTATTCTTACTTTTTTCCCTTTTTTTCTCATGATAATAATAATGATGATGATGATGCGTCAATCAGTCCAAATCACTTTGTTCATCTCATTGCATCAAGTAACAGAAACATAACACACGGGAATACTAATGGTAGAGTGTGTAGCATCATCATGATAAGTAGATTTGAAGAACAAAAAAGCACATATTATTTGATAAACTTGGTTTTTTATTACTTGGTCACAACTTTACAAACACAATTATTATTACAAGTTCTCAGATGTCTTAAACAGAAGGGAAAAGCTCACACACACAAATAAAGTATCAGGAGCAACACACGTTTTTATAATATATTTTATTTATCGCCTTTGCTCTGCTCACCTCTTTTCCTTCTTCTCGTAATCGTCTTCATCAAGATTAGCCAGATGGGTTGACACACATCTTTTTTTTCTCTCCTTCTTCTTCTGCATAAAAGATTCTCTCAATCTTGTCGGCTTACATTAATTTTTATTTGAGTGCAAAAACAAACATTGAGTCAAGTCAGTCAACCTGATGTTGATGATGATGGTAATGATGATAATGCTGCTAATACACAATTGCTGGTGCTGCTGCTGTTGGTTTTGGTGTGGCGCATGGGTGCATAATTGTACAACAATGATAATATCATGATGCATGTAATAAAAGGGAGAATGTAAAATGCAACGATGCAAAAAAGGAGAGACGCACTTCTTGGGTCATTGTTTAATTTTTGAGATGATCATGCCTGGTGATGGATGATAATGATAAGGAGTGATCGTGTACAGTCAGTACAGTACACGTTGTTGTTGTTGTTGCGCTCCATTATGTTTGAGTTTTTTTGTATGATGTAGTTTTTATAGCCCTCCCTATTCCACATTAATTTGACAGTTGGATGAATTCATTCTTGTGAGTTTGAAGCATGATTAAAAGAGAAGAGGTTTTTACAAAGTTGATGATGATGATGATGATGATGTGGTGGAGGTGGTGTGGGCAGGAAAGTACATGCACCAAGAAGACAAGCTGATTGTCTGGTTCAATATGTCAAAGTCAACCGATAAGGTTAGTAGCATTATAGAGTGTTAACAGAAAAAAAAAGTAAAGTAGTGTAATGTGTCTGTAAGTCTGTGTTAGCCTTGTTATCGTGAAACAAAAAGCTCACGCCATGTCGCTTTGTATATATATGAATGACTCAAGTATAGTAGTCAAGAAGTATCACCTTCCGATTTTGCAGAGAGGAGTGAGAAAGGGAATAATACAAGGGAAAAGTAAGCCATTTGCCAATTTATTACTAAAAAGTGGTCGTCGGTGGCTTGCTCAAAGGTCACAAGGTATATAATAATTTTCTTTCTCTGAGAGCACTCATTCAATTAGGGTGATCATCATCATCATTATAATGACCGTCAATTGTCAGTCAGTAGCAATAATAATTATTGATTGACAATGTGAATCTATATATGCGCATGCACTATCGTCTCTGCACTCCCATTCAAAATAATATGTATGCAATAATATGCTGCATCCCAGACACACAACAATAAAAAACCAGCTTTTAGCTAACATAAGCCACTACTACTGCAATACATACATTATATGCTTTCATTTGAATAAAAAGTTGTAGAAAAGAGAGGAAATGAGTTTATTATTTTTTTTTCAATTATTATATTGATTTGAAAGATGAATTTTCGTTTGTTAGCCTTGGCTGTTTTCCCGTTTTAAGTGACCGAGACCAGTTTTACTGCCAAAAATATATAATAAGTTGGACACGAAAGTAGTAATGTAGACAGCTTTTTAAGGCCAATAGAAGATGAGAATGAAACAATGGATGAAAATATATGGTGTGTAATGAAAAGTTTGAGTGTAAAAGACACATTAATGCACATTTAGTATTCAGTTTTTTTAAAAGGTAAAGTAATTCAATACCATATTTGTAATTAAAAAGTGGATCTGTTTTTTAAAGAGAAAGCATATTATTATTATGAACGCATGATATTATTACTTATGATGACGATGGTCGTTATTTCCTTTTTACAGCGGCAGCGTGACACTAGACCTTATATGCGATATATGGATTATAGCAAAAAGTGTAATTTAGCAGTTTTCAAAGCTCATTGCATTTTCAGAAGTTGTTTTTTAAGGCAAGCCATAAAATGAAAATGTTCATAAAGTACCTCACACCTTTTTTTACTATAAACGCAGTGTGTCATCTTAAAAAATAGTGTAATAAATATGGTAATGCACAAGATTTTAATCTTGGTTTGGTAAGTAAAAGATGGCGTATACAAAAAAATGCATTATTATATGTAATATTAGTAAATGTACAATATAGATGAGTGTGCAATGATGATGATGGTTGATGGTGCCAAGTCAATTTAAAAAATGAAAGCCAACAAAACTAGTGCACTTGAACAAAACCAACTCAACTTTGTTTCTCTTTTCACGGGTAAAAACAGACTTGATAAATTTCATTTTTATTTTTTTTCTTCGCTTTCATCTTCTTATCAACTTATAAATTTGTCTCATAATATTGTTCATTTTTCAGTATATATTATTATTCGTATTATCTTTTTTTTCTTTCTTTTTTTTCGCTTTTTCTTTTCCTTTCACTTCTTCTTACGAACTTACAATTTAGGCATACAGTAGTAGTACAATGTATATAACAACAGTGTGTATACTATAATAATAGTTTAATAGCAGTTTAATACGATACGACGATATAATATATATACCTACCTATGTTTTAAGTGTACTTTTTTCTATAACTATTTTTAGAATAAATGTATGAATATATAATATGAATAATAAGATGTAGTAGAACAATATTTGAAAAAAAGAACAACCGAAAAACGACGACAAAAGTATCAACTTTTACACTTTTATAATAATAATAATATATATAATATATCTAAAATG
>JAITYZ010002182.1:0-11400 GCA_027744595.1 Paronellides praefectus
GGTATTTTAGAAAGCAAACAACTATCACTGATTTTCATGCTTCAAAAAATCTGTTGCAAATAAAATTGCTTATTCATTCATCCATGTATTCAGAGAGAATGTAGGTTATACACATGCACATACCTACATATACCTTTTTTTAGGTATAATACCTATATTTGCATATCTATTTTCCCAGCCCAGTGTTACATACCTACATATCTATATCTATACTATACCAGATATAAATATACATAGGAAACTGCACCCAAAAAATAACATTTCTCTACTTTCCACTCAAATACTGTAACTCAAACTATATATTTATTATAGTACGTCGAACAATCATCTTAAAAATAAGCTTTAGCTTGTTCCATAAAAACACTCCAGCTCAAAAACAAAATGTAATCACATCACAATTGGTCATATATTGCTTAGTTGAGCTTGTTTTGATTGACATGATGATGAGATGTTGAATAAGCCAATATGTCAGGCAAAAATAACATATATTTTATTCATAGAATCTTCGAAACAAGCTACTTACATAGTTCATGTTGAATACAATAACTTGAAAAGATTCCATTCTCAAACCAAATTACTGCGTCTTACTCCTCTGCTGCGTTGTTGGTGCTGTCATGAAATTAGCTTTGTTACACCTAACATTATAATGGATACACCTATTGTTACACAAGTTGTGTAACACAACTACTCTCACTTTCTGCATGTAGTATAATACGTCGTTGTTAGGCATATAAACATATAATTTTCGATTCCATTAACAAAGTGTGGTCAGTATGTATAGCTTGTCTAGTTAAAAACACACATGTGCCACATGTGTACCTTACACAAAAACACGATATTGTAATCCAAAATTCATGAAGTTATCTATCATGCCTGCTTATTACTGCCAGCATGTAATAATAGACAACAGCAGTGGGTTGCTAAAAACAGGAGAAAAAACGCAGTATTTTTAGCAACCGTCACAAAAAATGAGTGACAGTGATCGCTAATAAAATTCCTAAATGGTCACTGGCGTCACGAACAATATAGCAGCAGAGAAAAACTGGTAATCATGTCATCCATCCTCATCGCCCTTCCTACTAGCCACTAGCTTTGTGTATTATGCATTAACTCCAAGTTTAGTAGCTGTATAAAAAAACTTGGAGTAATAGTAGTAGACCATGTAGCAGCAGAGCATAGCAAAAAAAGCAGACTAACAAAAAAGTTTCTTTGACAAAACTTGAAACGTGCTCAGAAGCATGCACGCAAGGCAACTCTCTGAAAAACGCATTGCACGTAAATTCGTAATACAACTTTACCCAATAAAAATATAACAAAATGTACGAGAGTGGAAAATTTGCCCAACCATCCACTATCCACTGATTGTCAAGAAGTGACTACCTATTTATTATTCCGGACTTTTTTTTAGACAAACCAGTGAAAATGGTTTAGTTTTACTTGGGCTCCATGCAAAAGCTCCTTATAGTCTGTCTGATATGTTTTGTAATATTTTTGTCTCAACATAATAAATAGATTATTATTGTGAGTCCATCATCATGATGATGATCATCATACTACAAATGTTGCAACACAATAGATCATCATTATATTAGACACTAAAGAGGCATATATTATTTTAATTAGCCAGAAAATAATTATTAGAGAGAGAATCTGATAAAAAAGATGAAAATGGAGATTAGCGTGTTGACTGATGATGATGATGTGTGTGTGTTGCTCATTTGTGGTGGCAGACCCATAACTAACTATGCCCATACATGTCCATACACGTGCTCGTCCTCCTACTGTTTTTGTTTGTGCTGCCGCCCAACTCTTTTTCTGTTGGTAATCATTACCTTTTTGAGCGATCGACCATGTACATTCAACATTACATAAGGTATATGTATACCTATATTGATATACACAGAGAAGCCACAGAATGAAAACAAAAAATGTATATACCAGATAATAAATGCCCTTATCCTGAACAAAATACGCATACATATTATTATTGTACGTAAAACATGCAAGATTTTTTTTCATGGACATGCGCTCCGCGTGGTTTTTTTCCTTTTGGACGTTGACGCAATAAGTCAAACAAATTTAATATTTTTTGTTTTTTCTTGCCTTCCTTGTAAAAAAAAGAGAAAGCAACACACACATAAATATGATGTAGTAATACATTATGCATGCAAAAAAACTTGCTGCTGATGTAATATGCATACATATTATGTACATAGATGAATACGTCAACGTCATGTGTTTGTTGTTGTTGTATTGGTGCCACATATTTTTTTTAACTTATATGGTTAGACGAATAACTTGGAACATAAAAAAATGTCGATTTGATAGTTGATACACTCAAAAAGAGATGAAATAATAAATGTAAAAAAATACAAATCACAACATCACTTCTACCACCATCAACTTGAAATTTGAATTTGTCCTCTTTGGAAAATGTATATTTTTTAATATGCTTGCTTACCCTATCTGCTCAACAGAGGCACTATTTTGTACAGTAAAATACAAAGATAATATTATTATGTTGAATGTAACGTGAGTATACGACCCATAATTTCGAATAACCTCTTGTTATCATATTGCCCACTAGTTTTAATACGAGTGCGTTCCAATTTTTTAAGGAAGTAGTTTTTATTGATGTGCTGCAGGATGGCTCGTTCGGTTATATATTTTCTTATACTTGGCAAGAGATAAGTGATTTATGCTGGGAAATTGCTTTCCAAGGATTTGCTCATAAAATTGGAAATCTTTTTTAGAGTATGTTTAATGGAAAACTCCATAAATGTTAAAGAAAAAACATCTACTTGATATAAAAATACGACACCGACGTCATTATATAGATTGCTAGTAAAAGTAAAATCCTAGCACAACAAATTTCTATGAAAAACTAAAGAGCGTGGAAAAATAAAGATGTTGTTTTCTCTTTTGCGTATAAAAAGTTGGATAAGAAAAGAGAGAAAGCGAATGTATGGGGGGAGGGGAGATTATTAGAAAAACTAGAGATAACGGGAAAAGTAATTAAATTTTTGACCTCACGGAAAAGTGAGACATGGGTTGGTATATCATCTCATCTTTGAGAGATACAGGCTTATAAACACTAACGTATGAGTTAACTTGATATTATATAAATTTAAGCACAGGATGTTTCCTTTTTTCTGACGCACATAGCTCAACAACAACAAAAAATTGCTATTGATTCGTTGTTGTGTTGGTGTGGATATGATAATCATGGGAGTAGTTCCACAGGTTAATTAAACAACTTACCCTCTTGCTAAGCTACTTGTTCTACTTCTCATCATCTTACTCCAAAATAAGAAGCAAGTATGGAAGAAAAACTTTTTTGTATCCACAAATTGAAGGCGAGAACACTACATACACCATATATTATGTTATGTTGAAAAAGTAATTTGGACGACTCCCATGACTATACACTCAGGAAATGATCTAAAAAAAGTTTTGTTTTGCGAGCAAGTCGCGACTTTTTTTTGTGGCGAATAAGATGGCTTTTGGGAAAGTGTTGGGTTAAAATGTTGTTTTTTAATGCACGGAAATGAAATAATAGCAATATATCCACCATATTGCTAATTACAATACATTTGTGTATAAAAATAGCTATATTGTAAGTAGGTAGATAGGTAAGTGCTTACCTTAGATGTAGCCATGTCAGAAACACTTCTGTGCGTTTGAATTGTTTCAAGCTGGTCCAAACACCAATCCAACTCATCCAGAGTCTCCAGAGCCAACTTGGTATAGTTGTCATCTAAATTAGAGAAAAGTAGCAAGACGCATGGAAAAAGTTGATCATATAAAAAATGCATAAAAAATCTAAATAAATAAAAGTTTTTTTGTTGCAATAATTTCCTAAAAAAAGTGAGAGAGAGAAAAAAACTCCCAAATGAATAAAAAAAATTGTTTGCTTGTTGTTTACCAATCTATATCAGTGACGTGAGTAACAAAAAAACGAAAGGAAAGTGTATAAAATTTGCAACGTCATGTAAAAAAACAAAACTCTAGAGAAAATAAGCACTGGTAAAAAAGAGAGAGCGAAAAAAATATAAAGTAGTATAATAATTTTTTTTTCTTACCACCAACGTTATGCTTTGGCTGAGGACTTGGTCCGCCAGCAGTGCTTGAGGACCTCCTCGATCTACATTTACAGTGAAACACACACAGAGAGAGAAATGGAGAAAAAACAGTTAAGTAAGAAAGAATGAATAAAAAAAAGTTACAATATAACCTAAATTAGATTACAAAGTTTTTTTATATATATTTTTCATGGGAAAAAAAAGTTTGAATATACTCCACGGGACAAACAATGAATCAATTTGGGAATGACAAGTTTTTGTGTATTGTCGTTCCTCTGTAAACATTGTATACTTTCACATTGTAAATGGAGAAAGTAAGAAGGAAAAAGGTTGAGAATATAAAAGGTGAATATGCATATATAATGGTAATATTTAGAGTAGAAAAAAAGGAGCACAAAATTTTCTCTTTTTACCTGTGTGTTGGTACCAATTTACATAATAAAAATACTCGTCCAAAATTAAACTACAAAAAAATGCTTTTAAATTTGATTAAGTGAAATATAATCTAGATTTCTATAATGAGCTTATTATATTTTTTTTGTCCTTGTACTAAAAAGTATGTTTGCCTCTCTCTCTGTTCCCTTACACTTCTTTCCTCAGCACAGACTCATCACCACCAAACTTTTCCCAGAAGGAGCTCCTATGTTTAATCCGTAAAACGGATGTGCTGAGCGTTCTAGGAAGCTTGTGGGGCCCAATCGTCTGGCCCGCACTGCCACCTCCACCAAGACGATCCACATGATGACCTTCACTGGTTAGCTCACCAGTGCAGCCACTACCCAGTCTTACATCTGTCATCGACATTGCGTCGTCACGAGCCCCCTATTGAGCCTCATTAAAGTTTACAATAACCTAATAACTAAGAATTACCGCTGTTACTCAAGAGAAGCTGTTCACCCCATTGTAGCTTCTTTAGTTGCACAGTCTGTTACACAATAATAATAATACATACATGATTTCTGTTTTTACACAGTTTCCCCTCTCAAACTACAAACACTAGGCACACTACAAACAGCCCATTGATAACATCAGCTACCACCAGGAAACCACACAAGTCTTGCCATTATTATCCAGAGAAGGGGGTACATGGACCCAAGTACAAATCGCTTGCTAATTTCTCAACTCATTATTCTGATGATTTGTACAGATGGCTCAACAACGAGACAACAGACTGCTGGCAACATTTTAAGGTTGCACAAAGACAAGGTTGCTGCTGTTGTGAGGATAATAATAATCGTACTTTGTCGCTTGGGATTCATTTGTTTTTCACCTCACTACTACCAAGTAATTTTGTTGATGATGATGATGATGATAATACCAAAGCAGACCCTGCTTAGCAGGGAGAGAGTAAATAATTATACTGCAATTCACACACATTATTGATTTAATTAGATTGTCGAAAATAAAGTAAGATTGAAGATTGTTTTATTGCGGATGTGTTAATTCAATTCATTAAATAGGTGATTACAACCACACACTGTCACTCAATTAGCACACGATTCATGTTCTTCATAAACATGGAAATGTGCGCGCACATGATTAATCCTAAACAACAAGGTCACTCGCAAAACATTTACATTGCGTGCTTCTTTATTTACGTCTCATATTGCAATTTTGATGCGAGAAGATTAAAGATCTTCATCATCAAGAGTGTATGCCACGAGCAAGTAATTTGGCAAATGGTAAGTACGCAGCAGTGGAGCCTCTTATAAGGAATTCAGCATTCAACCATTTTCATGAATGAAATTCCACTCCCACACACATTCCCTGCACACTCTGTTGCAAGAATCCTAACAATGCCATTATTTATCCAACACAAAAACATACAGACATACACTCTGTGTGTAAATAGCATCACCACAAGTTCCTTTGTACATTTCCTTTCGTCTAAACAAAATTCCAAGAAAAAACGAATCTATCTTCATTTACACCAAATCCATCAACACTTTTTTCAATATTCCCATCCAGTAAACTAATGTTATAATATATTTTATTTATGTACACCTCACAGTATACTATACCCATCGTCTTTTTACGAGAATGAAACGTCTTTCAACAATCACTCGAGTAGAGTAGCGGTTTAAACTTGAAAGGAAACTTCATCTTTTCATTTCCTTTCATTGTCATTCCTCTGTAAATATCGATATATTCTATCAGCACACTTTTTATTTGAAGAAAAACAAATTGTGGCTTTGTACCGGATTAAAAGTCAGATATATACGTCGACAAATTCCTCTTGTTATTTTAAAGCCAAGATTATGACTTTCTTGCAGAAAACACGGAGAATGATTTTCACAAATCCAACCGGAGTACTAAACCAAAAACAACAGAAAAAAACAAACGACTTATGGCTACCCACTCACCACACACACCACCATCACAAAACACACAAAGGAAACTTAATCATGAATGTTGTTCATCTTTCCTCCTTTTTCGTAATGAAATCATATTATATGAATAAATAGATATATATGTTCTTCTGTGTTTCTTTCACTTGACTAACACTACTGCCATCATATCATATGATCATTGATCATGAGTACAAAACAAACCCCAACAATTTTCTCTCCACAAGAAAGAAAATAAGATTTGCGTCAATAGCAAACACCCAAATGGCCTTCTTCATTTCCTGTTGTCACTGTGTTATATTGGTATATACCTACCTATCACACTGGAAATGAGGATTGAGCATGAAATGATCATGACGTTTTTGATTTGTGAAAAGGATCAACTTTCATACGACGGACAATGAAACGGTATTGGAGTCTTAGTCAACGTCTGATGAGATGAAAAAGACAAGATGATGATGAGTTTAGCAGCATATTGTACCTATTTTTTTGTGTACAAGTCTAGAATTGGGAAAGCAATGTACGCAGAGTGTGGACAGAAAAGTATTTATGTACACAGAGTAAACAGGAGAGAAAACTTTTTTTAGTTTGCTACTTTTCCCTTTCCAGCACATCACCTTAGTTGAGAATTTTGGAGGAAAGCGGATCCCTTCCTGGTGATGATGAGAACAATGATAATTTTGATGGAGCTGTACATCCTAAGCCTTTCAATGGAAGACTGATTGTCATTGTTTTTCTCCACCGCACTGATAATTCTGGTCGTGTCTCTCTGTGTGATGTGTGGAGTGATTTGGTAGAAAACAGGAAAACCAAGAGAGAGAGAGAGAGAGAGAACCGTTCAAAAAGACAAGGCTAAATAAATGAGTATATTCTCGTCTTCTCCATGAAAATTATACTCGCACACACTAACAATGATGATGATAATAGCAACTGCTAGTGCAGAGAAACTGGCTGGAAATGGTCGAGTAAAGAGGGTGAGCTACTAACAAGAACTAGACACCGACACAAAAATATATATCCTACAAAACTTGTTCACTAAACCAGCAGTAATAAAGGAGCATTTACAAAAGGAGAAGAAGAAGAGTAGGATAGGTCCCAAGAGAAGTAAAAAAAAACCTTTTTGCCATAAAAGTAAATCTCACTTGCACGACGACGACGTAAGAAAAGACGCACCAACTAAAAAGAATAATAATAATAATACTAAGACGTAGAGTAGCAAAAGGTATTATTATTATTATTACTATTATTACAATAGAAATAAGTACTCATTCCATTTTGGAGTATAACAAGCAGAAGAAGGAGCACACATCACACGCTGGATTTTATATACCCACACCTCTCCTTTTTTACTAATATTTTTCTCTAGCAATCTAGGTTGAAAAGAGAAGAGCATGTGAAGACGCGTTGTGATGTGATGCCTTTTGCTTTCTGAACTTGACGTAAAAAAATATATAATAATCTGCTGGAACTGGAGCCACCACCATCAGCTCAACAGCAGGAGCAGGAGCAGGCAGGCATCATTCACCAAAACAGCTAATATCTTGCCTCTACGCCTCCTATACTCCCTCCAAATCCAACTAGTAACCTAGTAGATGAGAGCAACGTCACTACCACCACCACCATCATCATTCGCTTCTCCATACTCCATACCACCACAACAGTATTGCACACAGAATAAAACACTGCTCTGCTGCTACTTGGCTCGCAATTCTCTTGCACACACACTTACATTCACATACAAAGTTCTCACTGCTACAAAAACAGTCGAAGTCGTCGGTGGAACAAAAAAAACAACGACGAAGACGACGATGCAATGTAAATGTTGAGGAAAGGAAAAGTTTCAACAACGCAGCTAGTGAAACGATGGCCAAGTTAGTGGTGATGTGGTGTAATTGTGCCTACGAGCTTTTTTTAGGTCCACACGATGATGGCAGAGTGTGGAGTCTTACAAACTGAATCAACAGACTAGGTGGTGGTGGAGGAAGAGGAGGTGGTAGGGAGGGATGGTGTGCACTTTCTGTTACAAACATACATACTAATTATTAGTAGGTTACACTTTGTCCCGTGTGTAGCGTATAGGTAATAATAAGAAAATTACAAAATGGGCTTCTTCAGCTTGTTTTCTGGAGTTTGCCATTTTCTTACTTGGGAACCTTACACGAGCAAAGCAATAATGATGCAGCACAGGGAGAAGAGTAAGAAAAGAATGCAAAATATGTAAAGATCAAGAGTGCCTCCATGCTCATTACGACGACACCAACATGGTCAGTAAAAATTTGTGAAAAGATAACAAAAACAACAAAAAAGTGTGTAGGCATATAAACTTCTTCGTGAGGTGGTGCTTTTGCTATTAGGATTATATAACCCAAAAAAACATGTACCTTTATGTCAGTGTCGTCTTCTTTTTTTTTTGGTGCTGCTTGTTTGTGCGCTACTGGTTGGCATTACGTTTGTCAGAAATGATGTTTATGGTTATTACTACACAATCCCTTATTTGGTAATGGCTCTCATGTTTCTCTTTTTTTTGTGGGTTGTTTCTAACTTTTCAAAGTTTATTTAGTGGAAAACAACCATACCTACAACAGTTGTTGGTCTTCTTTTTGAATATGTTTTTGGTTACATTTAAAAAAATATATAACTAAATTGGAAACACTTTGATGGTGAACAGGAAGAATTGGTTTGCTCTTTGATGTGTATGCACCTATGTAGATGTATGATGGCTACTACGACGGCCACGGCTATAATGAGGTACATGAGCCTGTCAACGAACTGTTCCAAAGTCTCAAGATCTTCAGTTCTACACAATGTAATTTGAAAACTGAGGTACGTATATGTGTTTAGGCACATTAATTGCTACAGGCAATCATCATAAGGAATGCTCCAAAGAGACGAAATTGAGCAAAACGCCTTGAAATGCATATTTTGTATATTCCTTTTGTATATTTTTAATGGTGGTGACTGCTGACGATGTTGACGAGTTGCCCAAAAATACTAAAATACAGGTAGGGAATGTGTTTAAATGTGGATGTTGCATTAGATATGTAAGCAACACATAAAGAAATGCTGTTGACGGTTTAACAATGACGATGTTGACGAGTTGCCCAAAAATACTAAAATACAGGTAGGGAATGTGTTTAAATGTGGATGTTGCATTAGATATGTAAGCAACACATAAAGAAATGCTGTTGACGGTTTTACAAAAAATGTGCGAGCGAGAAAAGTCGCATCAACGTTCTCGTCATGATCGTCGTCAACACATCCCATCACACACGTCACTATATATTGGACTATACCGAACCAGCAACAGCCCTTCTACTTCTATTACTATACTATATTATACCTACACAAGATAGTATTGCCTTTTCTTCTATTCAACATCTTTTCCTTTCTTTTTTAAAGAACAAAATAATACTCTTCAAGAGCTCTCTTCTTTCCTTTCTCTCTCGGTACTTTACACTACACTCATATGAGAGCGATGCTATAAATTGTGTGTTGTGAGTTTGTTTGCTCCTATCGACGTTTACATGAAGATATATTATGTATACCTATTTAAGTATATTATATAGCTATATATCTGTATTATTATATAACATACATAAGTACAAAAGTATAAAATTTCTAGTTAGCAAGCAAAAATACTCGGCTTCGTCTCTTGTGTCTCTGCTGCTGCTGCTGCTGCTGCTTCCTTCCTTTTTTTCTATTCTACATTTTGGTTCTTTTCTTCTTCTTTTTTTTCCTGTGATGCATGCCAAAATGCCAACAACAAACAGATATCCTTTTATCATGAGAGATCCATGAGCTTAGAGCCATGCCACTTCTCTGCTCTCTTTCTCTCTCTCTCCCTGTTGTACTACCTCAGCTTCCACCACCACCACTCTCGACTCTCCTTAACTGGAACAATGGTAGTAGAGGACCTATACAACACACAAGGCACAAAAAAGACGGCGACGACGACGTATACATGTGAATGGTTTGGAATTATTTTGCTGTTGAATGGGAGCTGTACGGCGTACTCAGGAAAACGGAAGGATAATAATACGAGTTTTTATCTTTAAGAATACTTAGATAATATATTATGGTTCATATACTCATATAACCAAGTTTCCTGCAGCTGCTAATAATAATCCTTGTAAAATATTACTTTGTAAAAAATATGAAACTTTTTGCAAAGAAAAGACGAGGAAAATTGTACGGAAAAAGATCAAGAAAGAAAATTTAATTCCTTTTGTCTTGTTAATGAGATCCCGCTCATTGATGTATGTATACTTATGTATACCTATGCAATATGTAGGTTGTATAGCCAGTACCCGTATCTCAAAAAAAGACTATAGAATGATTACAAAAGTTATTTTTGTCAACAAAGTCGTTTTTATCAATCTGCTGAACGAAAGACCTAAAAATACAGAAACACATTCACTTCCTGGAAAAACAACAGACTACCTGTAACTATTTATAACCTTTTAGGTACATGAACCATTCATATGGAAGAAGATGTGGACGAAATTGGAAGTGTTCTCCTACCTACCTACTCCATTCATGCCACATGGCCAGATAACCATTGTATGCAAGTTGAGCAATAATCATGAATATGCGCCAATAATACCAAAACAAGACTAAAATCAACACATGGGCAATCCCACAAATGGCTATAAATATCCACTTTTTTATACAAAGTCATACATAAATAAATAAATATGTTGAAACGTAATGAAGCTGACCGTCAAACAATTAGTTTTTTTATATATTATTATGCCGTTCTACAACAATCGTAGCGGCCCACCCTGAGTTTATTTCGCTGATTGGGAAATTATTAGCTTCATTAAAAACTTTCACAGAATAATAGCCTTGGAGCAGATATGATATGATAACAACAAATATCATAATAATAACTTGTTCATAATAACACGTGTATGTATTCTCGTCGAGCCTTGTCTCAAATTTCCCACAGGTGTATACATGCATAATATACC